>PVJO010008732.1:0-73546 GCA_004026905.1 Hystrix cristata | reverse complement strand
AAAAAAAAAACCTCAATAGGTGATTTCGATGCACAGCCAGAGCTGAAAAATCACTCAGTTAAGGAAACAGGATACAAACTACAGAAGTGCAAAGTAGAATGAAGTATACATAGAAGACAAGAATTGCTTAGTAGGTCTGACGAACCTGGTGAGAATCTTGGTACTAATACTGACAGTGTGACCTTACACAATTCTCTCTCATTCTTCAATTCTTTTAGCTATGATTTGGGACACTAATGGTTACTGATAGGTCTGACTCCCATCTGCCCCTCCCCCAGCCCCCCCAAGTTCCTGTTCCCAGCAACCTGAGCCTGGAAGACAATGCCTACACTTCCAGGACATGACACACCCACCCCACCTGCTAGGTCACAGTGCTCCTTGCTGTGCCATGAAACTATTTTCACTCCCTGAGTACCACTTCCGACCTTTGTACCACCCCACCTAAGCCGGTCCCACTAACCCCTGTACCCTATCCATGAAAGACCTTGCTCAATAAACTGGACTCAGACTTTCCTTTGGAGTTACTCCAGGAGGTCCAGCCTGGAGCCCCCAAATTCATTCTGGCTGTTTTCTTTGCTGGTCTTCACCATTCGACTAACAGTTCCAACTCAGCAAGTTGTTCTGAGGATTCACTGAGGTCAGAAATGGAACTCACAGGGTACACACGCATCAAATATTAGCATGACTGATAGAAACGTTAGGCACTGCATACTCTCACCAGACAAGACATAAATTAAGAAAGTCGTGAGGGATCAGAGGTAAGGCAGAAGCATTTCACATGAACCTTGAAAGAAGATACAAGTAACCAGAAGGCAACTGCAAATTTTAACATAACTCCAGCATGAACTGAGTTTCCCTAGTTCAGGCTATGACTGAATAGAGTGTTTGTGTTTTTTGTGTTTGTTTCTTTAATCCCCAATGGAGAAAAGGACCTGAATGAGATCTGACTGGACAGAAGGATATCTGGCTACCATGATGAGTTCTGAATGGATTTACTGATCTCCAACACTATAGCTTTCTTGTCTTGAGAAAGGTGCTCCCCTGAACCCATGTAAACCAGGCTGCATAAACAATTCCATTTACTGTTAGTATATAAATATGTCTCTGACACTAATACAGAAAATGTGAATCAGAGGGTCCTATTTATAAATAAAATATTTGGATAAGAAGAAAAGCCACTATGGATTTAACTTAAGTCAGAGAAAAAAGAGGTACAAACAGAAAATGTGGTGTCAGCAAAGTAATACCTTGGATCTGTAGAAATAACCTGGTTCAGTAGGTCAGTATCAAAAAACTCAAGAACTCTTCGAAATTGGCTACCCATACTGGCCAAAGTATTCCAATAATTTTAAAAATCTTTATTTTGTATTAAGTAAGTGAATAATGTTCAATGTATGTAACAAAATGGTAGAGTATAACAAAAATTGCATAGTATAGAAACTAATGGAACAGATACTTGCTCAGTTAGACCTAATGACAGCTATAAATACTGTATATAGTTTATCTGAAAAGTCAATGATCCCAGATGCCTCCCTGTACTCAATAAATGACATAATAATTATAACAAAAACTTTGTTTTGCAGAGATAACTGAGAAAAGAAAATTATTAATATCAATAATATAGGTCTTTTCAAAATATAATTTAAAATACTAAATGGCATAGTGAGGAAGATAGCAAGAAGAAGAATTGGTAACACAAGCTTCGTCTATTGCCAAAACTAAGAAGTACTTATATATTTTTTTCAGAAGAGCTAAAAAAAAAAAAAATGAATCTCATGACGCCAGGACAGAATACTACAGCTGCAGAATCTCAGAGAAACAACAGAATACACATTTCCAATGTTTCTCCCTTAAAAGGATAAAGCCCGCGATCTCTTGTTTGAAAAAAGCAGAGGTATTGTTGGTAGTTTCAGGAAGAATGAGTTTAAGATTGAGAATCAGAGATAAGCCACTTCTGCAGGAAACAGTCTATCATTGAGATTAGGAGACAGAATACTGAGTTTAGTCAGAAAGAGGGATAGGTTTCAGTAACTCATCACATACATAGACAACCCTGAATATTAAGAGAAATTTTGCTAGCCTGAGACATGGTACTGATTTCTCATCTACACAAACCTCTTACATATTGCTCATCCAAAAATAATTCATTTCCTTCAAAGATACCACAAGGGAGGCAGGAAAAGATTAAATTGAAATTGTAAGCAGAAGAGAATTCACTTACACCAGAAAAAAAAAGTTGCTTTTAATAAAGGAACATTTTAACCAAATATGTCACTGTAACTTTTAAATCTTCAAAAATGAACCACTTCTCTAAATTAAGAACATAAAACAGAAATGCAAGAGTTCAGAGAAGTTATGACAAGGCAAAAGGAGACAGGTATGTGTATATATAGCATACATATATATATATATATATTTCATCTAATTTGAGAAGATTTCAGATATTATTTCTTCAAATAATAGTGATTCCTCCTTTTATAATGTATATATTATTCACCTAGATGGTATCCCTCAAGTCCCTGAGGCTCTGTTCATTTTTAAATTTCTTTTTTCCTCACAAACTAGATAATTTCAATGATCTGTTTCCACTGTTTACCCTCTTGCATTTTTTGAATATTTGACAGTGTACGTGTTATTCCCATTTCATACATAATGGATTTGAAAACCAACAACCACAAGTGAGGACATTCTAATCATTCTCTGCTTAATTGTATCTCTACTAATTGAAGCAAGTAACTTCTGTCAAAACACAAAAGAGGATACTAAGGTTTAAGAGAAAAGCAAAGACTGACAGCTGAAAGAGTTGTCAGTAACAAATTTTTAGGGCTTACTTTTCTTTAGGTCACTTTATCTTTTAATAATCCACAAAAATTGAAGTAATTTAGGATGTAACACACATTTCAGATGAGAACATCAAAAATAATTATAATAGCCAACACTTCATTGGTGCTTACAATTTGCCAGATACTGTTTTCATTACTTCGCATATATTTATATTCAATTTAACCTCATAGCAACCTAAATGCCATATATGTATGTTATTATCTGCATTATTCTGAATAGTTCACCTGAGTTTCCATTAGCTCATGCCTCACCTCTTTATTTCCACCAGATAAAGAATTACAGACAAAAGCAATGACAAAGCCATCTGGCAAATCCCTGTCAGGCCTCTGGGCAGAACTTCCCAATACAGCCTTGCCTCCCACCACCGGAAGGGCTCCAGAAGGACAAGGTCCTGCACAGGTCATGAGATGATGATGATGATGGCCCTTAGGGTGGCCTGACAGGAGCAAGTATCAACATTCAGAGACAATGTTGCTGATGGTGCAATTTCCTGCTTTGAATACTTCACATTCCTGAAGTATTCTCAGTGAGGGCTGAAATAAAGAGGTATCCAGGACTATCCACTGATTACTATGTGGTAGAGGATGTGTGGAAATGGAAAGGGCAATTAGGCTTTCAGTGATTATCATTAATTACTTTATAGTGCTGACAGGTGTCACACAGGGAAATTGTAAGCTTGGCACTTTAAGATTCCATGACAAATTATCTTTTTTCTACACTTCTCCTCTAAGTACCTGAAATTCCATAGGAAACATTGCTACCTTCTGCCTGCCAACTTCACTTTTTAAGTGCAAATAAATAAAACATATATGATGATGATACATAGAAACACATACTTGTATACAGTAAGTCCCCAACGACTTATGAACAAGTTCCCTTCTGGGAAAAACGTTCATAAATTGGATTTGTTTTTAAGCCTACAAAATGAATCTTATACAGTACACCTGTGAACGTTCACAATCCGAATGTTCATAAGTTGGGGACTTACTGTATATGATTAACGCTACATAAACAGCAAATTATTTTTGAACAGTGAATGCACAGAAATCGTTCTAAACCTTTTTATGCCTTTGTATAAATCTGTGCTCCTAGGCAAGATTACTTAATCTGAGGTTTCTCATCCGTAAAGTGGGTCTACTAGTGGGTCTACTTTCATAAGCTTGTGGTGAGAAGTTAATGTACACACATATCACTTGATGTAGAATCCAGTTAAACAGAGTAGTATACAATTAAATGTTCCACTAACTTCAGTTTCCTCCCACACTTTCCTAGCGAATTAGCCCCATCCTCTTGGCAGGCAATGCAAGAGAACTTTGCCGACACCAAACTCCATCACCTCACCCGGAATGGCCCTTTGTGCAGTGACCACCCACCCTCTTTTGTTCACTCTACTCCCCTGACCCTTGACCCAGTCTGCTCACTTCAATTCACAGCATAGAGAGCCAATTTCACAATGAAAAGGGACATTTCCTACCTTTGACAAAAAATGGGCAGAGAACCAGCAGACTTGTGGTGCCTTCCATTTCCCATCTGTAAAGTTCTCAAAATACTTTCCAGTAAGCAACCTCAATACGGCTTATAGTGTGATTAATAAGACAAGTGTCTAAATTATCTTGAGTATCCCAGATAAAATGGTTTCTTAAAAACATGCAGTCACTGAATCATGAATGGGCCACAGTTCCATCTGTCTTCTGTTTACAGGTGTGCTAGAATCTCAACCGGGTCACAGGAATCAGTCCGTCAATCAACAAGTAAACATTTTTACCTTAACCCAATAATACATTAACTTTGATGCTATGAATAAAATCCAGTGCCACCTCCAGAATCTGGAGGCTTCAAATCAGTGCAAGTAAACAGAATTGACATCACAGACTAGCTCTTCCTGGGAGAGCTTTAGAAAACAATTCTCACTTACATGTTTGTCTGAAATGCCACTGCCGTAAAAATGCAAGTGTCAGTGAGTACCATTTTTTCTTTGTAAAACTTGTCGAAACATCACTTAGCCTACTGGGGTGGTCATTTTGTAGAAATGTAATTTCTAAATTGTCCAGTCTAACCACTGAGTCTGCCTCCTCCACTTCCCACCCGCCGGGAGCAAACACTACAGGATCCCACTATCATCCAGAGACATGTGACCTTTTCCAGGCTTCCATTATTCTTCTATTTGATGCCAAATGGGTTAAAACAAGCTGAGCCAGTGTTCCAGCCACCCTCTTTATCTGCCTTCACATTCCTTCCTCTGCCTATTCATACTGTTGCAGAGGTCTGGACCAGCTTCCTGTAATCTCATTGGGGGGAATTTTCTCCGTTTAGCATGCCCTCTGAGTATAGTTGTTTTGGGTAACTGATTTCCTCCTCTTTTCTCATTTGAGTTCATATAGCTTGCTTTTTTCAGCTTTCTAACGCCACTCCACCAGTGAGTGAGTTAGCCAAGCCCTAGAATCTCAGCATGGTCCTGGGCTTCCTGCTATCAGAGTGCAGGATTTCCTGAGCCAGGCTTGTCCATATGGTTGAGGCACTGCTGGGCTCTATCCTGACCACACCTCAGAGGCATCGTCCTACTTTCTGTGCAATACATCATATTTATATCCCAGGGCACCAAGGTCTGTCCCTCTGTCCTTACTTTGATATATTATTTCCTTCATTCCCCAAAGCTGAGCAAAGTGGAAAAATCCTTCATCCTCCAAGTACTCTAACCCCTACTCTCACCATGTTTTGATTTGGCAGTGTTCTTTCTGGCTAAATTTCTAATCGAGGGATTTTGTTAAAATAAAGATTAAATAATTAGCTAGAAAAGCAAAGCCTTGCATGAGGTGTAATCTTCCAGCTGGGATCTCCTCTGAGTACTCTATTAAAATATTAAATAATTCAAAAAATAAAAGGATTCATAGAAATACCTAAGTTAGGAAAACTCTCTGGTCCTTTTGTTTGTTTCTGTTGAAAAATGTAAATAGATCTGTCAACAATTTAAAATATGTCTGACACATAGGAGTGAACTCCTGAATAGTAATTAGAAAATGACCACAAATGTAGCTCACTTTAAATGTGTGAAGGTAACATTTACCAGTAGAGACTCAGGTAAAATACGAAATTTCTCATATGGTTAGGTAACAGGGAACTACAACCTCTTGAATTTCTGCCTTTCTACCTCTACCTCCAGTTTTCCTATATCCCCACTATGTTCTTTGATATATAGCCCAGAATCCGTAGATGTTTTCTAGAATCTGAACGCAGTTCCCAGCTTTCTAGTCCTTCTGGATTACAGTCTTAGATGTGCCCCTTCCGATTACTTTGACTGCTGCTGCAAAGTAACCACCCTGCAACAAGAGTAGAGCCAGCTGAATTCCGGACGGTTCATCCAGGTCCCCTGTGGGCCGTGCCATGGACACAGGCTGAAACATATTGCAGTCGGTTATGACCAAGACTAAGGGCCTGATGTTGGGCCTTCTCTCCAATTCTTGTTCAGTCCATCACAGTTCATCAAATTCAACTCACTCTTCCCCAGTAAAATACTCATCTGTGAGTTCCCACAACGAAACAAGCTTGAGTTTAATATGTGGGTGCTCACCCATTTTCTTCCTCAGACCACCAAACTGTCCCCAAGGAGATACTTCTCCAGGACCCATACACTGAGGCTCCTGAATCATCGCTCTCCTGCAACAGCTACCTCAGGGTAGGAGTGAGCCCAGAGGTTCCTCTTTCTTTCCTCTTGGGGAATTTATCTGGAGAGCCTCACTCTTCTCCTTGGTTAAGGACATAATTTTCATTGAAACAGGTTTGCTTAACTTTGAATGAGAGAACAGGAGTTGGAAATCTCCTAGCAGGCATCTGGGCAATTGCCATATGAATTATTTACTTCCTCACAGGAAACTCAAGGCTGATCATTTACAGTTTCCACGAATTCCAACTCAGTGAACAGCCTACCATGTTCTAGACTATGAACTCCCTGTGAACATCTTGCTGACTTCAGTGCTTGTTCTGTTGTATCTAATAGTTACTGCCCCTGTGGCAGAACGAATGTTCAATAAACACTCACTGAATGTACCTGGTGCCCTGGGGCATCTTCTTCTAGGCAGTGATGATCTTCTCCAACCCTCTGCTGGATTTTCCCTAACTAGTTCTAGCCTCTATTTCAGGATTACAACTCTTCTAGGCAGTGCCATTACTCTGTCATCTTTCTGTTGCTGTGACAACTACCTGAGATACATCAACTTACAAGAAGGAAAGGTTTATTTTGGCTCATTATTTCAGAGGTTCCAGTCCATGGTCAGTGGGCTCTGTTGCCTTGGGCCTGGGTTGCCACAGCACATTATGGTGAGGGTACATGGCAAGGGAGCTGCTCACCTTATAGCAGGCAAAAAGCACAGAGACAGAAAGGGCCCAAGATTTCAATATACTCTTCAAAGGCATACCCTCAGTGGCCTAACCTCCTTTCATATGGCCCCTTTTCTTAAAAGTTCCACCACTTCCCACTAGTCCCACAGGCTGGAGGCTATGCCTTCAGTGCATGAGCCTTTTGGGGACTCTCAAGATCTAAAGCATAGTATTCTGTCCCTGGGCCCCAAAGATTCATGTCTACTCCACAGTTACAAGTGCATTCAGTCCATCTCCAATTGTCCCCAATGTCTCAACAGTCTCAGCCATGCTCAAAGTTCGAGTCTGAAATCTCTGAGACCCAAGGAAAACTCTTGTCTATGAGACCCCAAATAAATCAAAATAAGCTATATACTTTTAAGATACCATAACGCAGGGTAATAAACACTCCCATTCCAAAAGGGAGGAATAAGTACACATAAAAGAAGGAGGGGTTGGGGATTTAGCTCAGTGGTTAGAGTGCTTGCCTTGCAAGCACAAGGCCCTGAGTTCAATTCCCAGCACACACACAAAAAAAAGAAGGGTAGGAGAAAGCAAAACCAAAACTCAGCAGAGCAAGCATTAAATTGTCATGCTCTATGGCCAGCATCCAGGGCATAGAGTAGCACAATGTGCGCTCCAAAGGGCTTGGGCAGCCCTCCCACTGTGGCCTTGCTGGCTGCAGCCCACATGGCCAGTTTCCTGGGCTGGCTGTGTTCACTACCTGCAGGCTTCCTTGGGAGGCATTCCAGACTCCTGAGACTCCTGGCTTCTCTAACTTCCTGGGGTCTTCAGTGCAGCTTTAGCTTTACTCTTACAGGTATGTTGTCTTGTGGGGGCTGCTTACAGGGACTCCCAGTCCTGTCATACAATACCTATTCTCCTAGCCTGAAGTAGGGAGCCTTTTTCTTCTTAAAGGAAAGTCTTTGAAACAGGTTTACATTTTTACACTTTGTGTTTTTTTTTTTAATTTCAGCAACAGTACTTTCTCAGATTATTTATTTATCTTTTTTTGTTGAAGAAATTATTTAATTTTACTGGGAACTAGGGAACAGGATGGGGGGAAGGAAGGAAGAGGTAAAAAAAAGAAGAGAAAAAAAAAAAAAGAAGTACCATTTTTACACCTTTGAGCCAGCAGTGGATGGGGTCTTGTTGGTTTCTGAGATGCCCTCCAGGCATCTTTCCTATTGTCCCAGCACAAAGTACTTGGTTTCAACTTTTTTTCTTTTACCTTCCTTTCACTCCTTTTTTTTTTTTTTCTTTTTCTTTCTTGTAGTACTGGGGATCTAATTCAGCTCCTTTTCACTGAGTTACATCTGCAATACTTTATAAAAAATTTTTTTAAAGACATGGTCTGCCTAAGCCACCAGGTTGCCCAGGTTAGGCTTGAATTTGAGATCCCCTGTTCCAGGGAGCTGGGAATACAGGTGTGGGCCACCAAATTTGGCCGGCTTCTTTTTAATGGTGCTAATCTCTTTAGCACCTTCCTTAATCAGAACTTCTTTTTTGGTCAAACTGTAAGCTTTCCAAGTCTTTCCACTCTGCATTTTGCTCCTGATTCTGTCAATTTGGCTAAAAGCATCAAACAGCCAGAATGTTGTGCTGCCTTGAAATTTCTTCCACCAAAAAACAGCAACAAAAAACAAAACACCCAGAAAGAAAAACCAATGTAGTACTTTTACACTCACCCTCCTACAAAGTCTTACGATATGGATAAAATGCAGTTAAGTTCTTTGCCAGAGTGTAACATGAATAGTCTTTCGTGTAATTCCCAAGAGAGCTTATTTCTATCTGAAACCTCACGAATACAAGCTTTACCAGGGGTTCACATTTCAATCAGCATTCAGGTTTTCTGAGTGCTCACCGGAATCACTTGTTAAACTGCACTTACAGATTGTAGGAAGTCTCTAGCCTGCATTTCCAAACTTTTCCGAATTCTTCCCCCTAGGCAATTCCAAAGGCTTCTTCTGAACAGTGTTGTGAGGTATAGTCACAGCAGTGACCATACTTTTCAATATAAATTTTCTTTTAGTCAGCTTTCCATTACTGTGACAAAATACCAGAGAGAATGAAAGGGATAAACATTTTATTTTGGCTCATGATTTCATAAGTCTTAATCTACGGTCAGTGGTCCCACTGCTTTTGGGCCTTTGGTAAGGCAGCATTTCATGATATAGAATATGAGGTAGTGCAGAGCCGTTCACCTCCTTCACAGGAAGTGCAACGAATAGACAGGAAGGGGTGGGGTCTTTTTCAGGGCATTCCCCTAGTGACCTAGCTTTTCTTCAGTAGGCCTCACCTCTTAAAGGGCCCACCACCTCTGAACAGCAGCACAGGCTGGGGGCTAGGCTTTCAACAAATAGGCCTTGAGAGGTGCATCAAAATCCAAGCTGTAACAACTATGCTCAAAGAATAATTCCCTAAAGTTCCTGCAACTCTCACTCTTTGCTGGTGTCAGGTGAGCTGCATTCTGATCTAGTCAGACTGATGCTCATAGATCTCTCCCGAGTTCCATGAGTGAAAACTCTTAGCTCACTGTGAAGGTAATGGCAATTTCTCTGGGTATAGCTTTCTCATTACCCTTCCTTAGTGTTACGTGTTCTTCCCAGAGGGGACCATGTTGTGACCAGACTGAACAGGCTCTATGTCAAGCCTTGCTGCAACCAGCTTGCTTCTCAGCCCACAACTTTCTCTCACCACACCACAATACATGCAGTTCGGGGTGACTTCCAGCCCAACTTTACTGCCTGTAAGTTAGAATGAAAAATTCTGTCACTTGGTATGTGGTTACCTTTTTTCAGAAGACCGTCAACAAAAGGGAAATGGAAAATCCTCTTACTAAAGTCAAAAGTCAGATTTTTAAATGAAAATTTTGTTGTAATTGTATACAGCCACTCCTAGCTTCAGGACACGTGAAGCTGACAGATGCATGGTGTTCAGATGTCCTGACTAAACTGAGACAGATTTCGGGTCATTTGCTGGTGTGTAGTCAGAGTCTGATTTGGAGACTGTACTTCATAATATGGATATCTGGTCGCTTAAATTTAGTTTCAATTGTTACATAGTCTAAGGCGGCTTTGGGAAATCCTGTCCTTTTCAGTCTCACAAGCTCATGAGTAACACTGCCAACAATAGTATTGTTTTAAAATAGAAGACACAATCCCCAACTCTAAGAATTTCAAATGAAACATATGAAAGTAAAACAATTTTAAAGTAAGGTATTGCAATCACTCATGACATCAGGAATTGAAAAAAGAAAATATAAAAGATGAACAAACAATTCTTTTAAAACTCCAGGCTTTTGTGCTGCTGAACATTAGCAAATATCTAAGTAATGTTTTCTTAGTAGCCTAATGGTCACCATGCTCTTGTCAAGGATAATATTTTTTTTACCTGAGAAATATAGATTTCTTAACCAAGGGCCTAAGACTAAATGATACAGCTTTGTCTCCACCTGCAGGAATGAAAAGAATAATTCTTACTTGTTAGTTGAAAATATACAAGTTCTCTACAATAACCATTAAAAATATGACATATCATCAGTACTTAAGCTTTAGTAATATATTCTTCCATAACAAGGTAATAAATGGTTCAAAACAGGGTCAAATAAAGGCCTAATCAATTTGAACCACCATGCTCATTTTTATTATGTTTTATTGAACTATACTATACACACAGAAAAGCTCACAATCATCAACACTCAGCTGGATGAATGAACACACCTATGTAGCCATTACCCAGCTCAAGACATAGGACATTAGCAGCACCCTGGAAGCTCCCCATGAACTGCACTTACTTTTAAACCCTGGGTTCAGACCTATCCATCAGTCACATGTCAGGAGAAACGAAGCCGAGGAGCAGACGAGTGACAGACTGCAGACATGCTCTTGTCTCCTGGGCCTCATAGTCTAGAAACTGGTCCTAAGAGGACCCTCTCCAACCACTGCCACCACGAGGGGAAGGCAGCAGCCTCTGACCTTATACAGCTCCTGTCTCCTGTTGTGGCTTCAGACATGATCAGTTTATCCTCACATTCATGCAAGGATAGGTCTGAACTTCATCTTCATCTAGCTAGGATTCTGTTGTATGACTTAATCCACATGAAAAGGAAACAGAAATTCAGGGTTTTTTTCCTCCCCCGAATGTACTTCTCATGGACTTCTTGCAGGATCATGGCAAGTACTGTTTAAGGACTCCTGTCTGGCTCAGATGAGAGTAGGGGTCCCCACAGGTTTTTACAACCAGCAGGTCCAGAATGCTACATCCATGCAAGCAGTTAAGCTTCTCCTGTTACGGCCTAAACTACAACTTTTAAATTAATCCTGCATCTGCTTTCAGTTATCCTAAGCGTTCTGTTCTCCAGTATCTTGAAACTATTATTTCAGAACATTTTTTCGAGTTTTGGTTGTTTCAGACAGGATAGAACTAGTCTCTTTACACTATGTTGGCTGGAAGTAGAAATCTGACCTGAAAAGTTCTGCTCTGCATCTTGAGAAGAATAAGATTTCTAGAAACACAGTGCATCCTATTATTCTTATGCACTTGTTTGTAATGGGTAATGTTTTTATCTCTACCCAGTATCTGTGGTTACTAGTTTTGTAATCACGAAGTCTGTATTTTCAGGCTTGGATTTAAAATCAATTAAAGATTCCTTCTCCTACTGGTTTAGCAAAGAAGTTCACATCTTAACACTAAGAACCCATGGGGAAGCACAGATGGACAAATAAAAAGAAAATGATAAAACTGAAAACATGGAAGATTTTTTTCTTTCATTTTTAAAAAAAATTTTTTGTTTATTTGCATTCTTTTTTGGGGGGTGCTGGGGGTCGAACTCAGGCCTTTGTGCTTACTAGGCAAGCGCTCTGCCACTGAGCTAAATCCCCAGCCATTTTCTTTCAACTTTTAAAAGTGTTATTAAAACCATTTGTTAGAATAGTTCTAATACAGAAATGTATTTGTTAAAAGTATTGGAGAACTTTATTTGGATGATTTTTACTCAAAGAGTTAAGCCAGTCTCCTTGGGGGGACTTGGTAGGCTGGTGAACCTGCTAGGTCCTTTTGGTAAAAGGAAAGTAACAATGCGCCTCATACTGTACAAACATATTGCAGGCACGCTTCAGCCATTCAAACCCAGACAGAGGAAATGGGAAAATGGGGTGGGGGAGGGGTGGGGCTTAGGTAATGAATAAAAAGAGAAAATGGCCCAAAACTCTTTGCTGTGGCTCTTCATGTGATGAAAGCCTGCATTGTGTGAAGCTGTGAGTCAAAATAAGAAGGTTATTCAGCGATCACGGCTGCACTGCAAATATGAAATCATTCTATTCTAGTCTTCTATTCTAGTCTGTTACTTTCTCATACTAACCAAAAAAAAAAAAAAAAAGCCATCCTTTTCAGCTACCTTTCCTTTTTCTACAATCCATAGTCTTCCATATTTTCAGGGTGAAAATTAATGTTTAAAAATCTTTCCTCTTTAACTTCTCAACAGATTTTGCACATTTCAGTGAATTGGGTTGAACGCTCAGAACTAATTTGATGTTTGCGCCATAAAAAGTCCTCCAACCTTCTCTTAAGCATCCGTGTATTCTACAGGCCCTGCCCTCCCTCCCCTCCTCTTCCCTAAAGCAGCTCCCCTTCTGCTTACTGTTCACCTCCATCTATTTCCTTGGATGAGAGCCTCACAGTGAATAGGAAACATTTTAAGAGAGGGGAGGAGCGGTTGAGAAAGAGAATTAGAGGCCAAATGAGGCCCCTGGAGGAAAAAGAATTCAGAACCGCTGATATAACTCAATGGCATTCACTGTTGCAGAGAGTAATGAACTTTTTACTTAGTTAGCAGCAGTTCACCTAATGTCCTAGACTAATTTGAGGCTATTTTCCAAGAAGAAAAGAAAGCCATGTGGTTCACAGCCATGCATCTGTGCACGGCGCTGAAAGCCATCCGCCTTTTTTTCGGTTCAGACTTTTGTGCAAGGGAAAGACAAGCTCTTATCTTTGTCTGCCTGCCTAGTTCCTCTGCTTTTTCTTATGAGTATCACAAGGGAAAATTAGATGGTTTGTCATCCATTTTAGAAAGGTAAATTTTGCTTGAAAAATATAGGCTGTAACTTGATTAAATTCTTCCATGTCTGAATGTCCTCAGGCCTCCCTAAAGGTAAGTACACATGAAATGGCCAAATATTTTTGCAAAAATTAAGTCCTCTATTAAGTTGACCAAAAGTGTAAGGCATTGAGGAATCATGGGATCTCTTTTCTTGTTTCTTCCATATTAATACAGATACATGACCAGAACTAGTAATTTTCATTTACTAGTTGTTGAATTAATATCTATAAATTACTTCATCTCAGATGGAAGGGACATTTCTTTCAGAGAAGGATCAGCTCTCAGGGCAAGTGTGCCAGTGGGTGACAATTATGATTCCTGACAGTCTTGGCTTCTTCTTGTTTTATACATCCAAAGCAAAATTCTGAAACATTTGAATTGAATTTGGTTAGATGTTAGGAACTGAGGTATTCTGACAGAATAGAATTTCTTCCCACGTTTTGGAGGCAAGCTTGCTGTTATGAAGGATGTACCTAGGAGGAGCAGGGACCTGTTTCGGTTTCCAGTTTTAACTCCATGTATTTATAGGTCAACAATCTGAAGCACATTCTTGGACATCTCTGTGAATTCTTAGTGCAACAGGTAGTAATTAATCTCTCTACAGTTCTACACATGGGTTATAAACCTTGGCCATCAGAAAGTCTCTTCGAAATTAGGAAACACTATGATTTGCTCATAGTACATACCAAACAAAGACCAATTTGATTTAATCTAGGATCATATCTCCATGGACTACTTGGTAGCACATTCTTGGGGACATTCTTACAATATTTCCTCCTGCTGGTTCAGTTCTTGGAGGTGAAATGGAGGATTGGGGATTGACGTGGTTTCTGTCCCTGGTGCTTTTCCTGTGATATAAAAGACAGAGCTTCCTGAGGTAATTTCAGGTTGGAATCTCTAAGAGTCTCTTATTGAATGAAGCTACCCTAAGTATCTGATCTGTTCAAGGGATCCTAGATGACTCTGTTGAGATTTGTACCTCTAATTTCAGCAGGACCCCTGGGTATCATTTGGTCTCTGTTACCTCCATGCTGTTGAACTTGAGACATCCCTGGCACTTTGTCACACCACTTTTTCCAGTGAGAAAAAAGTAACTAGGCTTTGTAACAAAGCAGAATGTATGTTGCCTACCCTGGACCACCAGTCCATCTAAGGACAGTGCCTGTGTTCATGGAAATCTGACAGAACACCATAGAAATAGGCGACTTATAAGAATGATAGATTTAAGGGGCCCAGCCATGATACCAGCCTGTTGTGTTCTCGCTTCCTGATTAACTCCATCATAGGCAAAGAAGTTCAGAGTAGAATTAGCAAAGGATGGTCATCATCAAGAAGTCAAATAATAACAAATGCTGGCAAAGATGTGGGGAAAAAGAACTCTTCTTCATTGTTGGTGGAAGTGTAACCTAGTACAACCACTATGGAAATCAGTATGGAGAGTCTTTAAAAACCTGAACCTAAAAATTCCATTTGACCCAGCTATTCCACTTCTAAGTATCTTCCAGAAGGAGTTAAACACATTATATTATAGTGATGCACACATACCCATGTTTATAGCAGCCCAATTCATAATAGCTAAATCTTGGAAGTGGCCTGTATGCCCATCAACAGATGAATGGATAAAGAAAATGTGGTGTTTAACACAATGGAGTACTACTCTGCCATAAGAAAGATAAACTTGAGTCTTTTCTTGGAAAGTGAACACACCTTGAGACATAAGTTTAAGTGAAATAAATCACACACAGCTTAAATATCACATGGTTTTTCTTATATGAGAAACCCAAGTATAAATAAAGAGCAAAACAGAAGAGAGATAATAGGAGGTAGGGAGATGGAGTTTTCTCATGGGAAGGGAATTAAGAAATGGAGAGAGGGAGGATGGGGAAGGAAAGGGAAGGAAAAAAGGAATTAAGATGTGTTATGTGTATATATACCAACTCCGCATAAGGAATGTAAATATTATGTACTACAAATGTGTACTAATAAAATTTTTTTAAATAAAAAAGAATTAGCAATCAGCATAAATCTTGCCACTACTTACTGAACATTTACTCATATGCCCTACATTGTTTTAAGGTTTTTATAGAATTCATTTTATTCTTACTACAACTCTGAGTAAGGCAGATACTAATATTATTTCCATATTGCTGATGAAGAAACTGGAGCACAGTGATTTTAAATAAACTGCCCAAGGTTATAGAGTGTGAAGGTTCAAATAGTGATGCAAAATTTCTGAGACCCCTTCAAAAGGCAGAGCCTAATTTTCCTTCCTTGACTTGAATCAGATTTAGAGAATCAATTCTAACAAATAGTATGTGGGGAAATGATGACATATACTTCCTAGACTGGTAATTAAAAGTATCCTTTTTGCCTGGCTCTTTCATGCTCTCCTCATCCTGGGGAAGCCAGATATCATGTTGTAAGGACTCTCAGGAAACCTGTAGACAGGCCCACCAGAGAGGACCAACATCCAGGCCAATGTGAGTGAGGCACATGGTCTTCCTTCCCCAGATGAGCCCTCAGAGGACGACCACTATCAGATGATAGATCCTGAGCTGGAACTGCCCAGCTAAGCCACTTCCAAATCGCTGGTCTAAACATAATAAAAGTTTATTGTTTACCGGTAAGCTTGAAATAAGTCCTCATACATCCATGTATAACTGATATACACAGCTGCTACGTGGCAAAGCCAAGATACTGATCTAGACAATCTGAAGGTAGAGTCCACCTTTTGGCACCGTACCATTTTACCTGTCCTGATACTAAGGAGATTATTTAATAAACTCAGATTTTGACAACAAATGCTAAATAAACATTTTTCCAATCTGTAGGAAATTCTCAGGTGTTTCTACAAACTTAGAAACCCGATGATGATGACGTCCACCTCAGCTACATGTGGTCACTGTCCTCCTTGGATATTTTGAATTAGTGCTGGTTGAGGCCTTTTACTCTACCCTGCCTTTTCTTCCTGCTCCAGGAAAACACTGTATTTAGATACTAGCATATTACTTCAGATAAACCTGTTATTATATCATTAATCCAACTATGATTTCTTTTAGCGCCATTCCTGTTCTGTGGATGTACAGTGTACCATAATCACCTCAACTAAATTAGATATATAACAAATCTACAGACCTCAAGTAACAACTCCCTTCTATCATTTATTACATTTAGGCTAGGAAGAAAATATGAATAACTCATCTCTTATGTTGGACCACTTTTGCAAGTGGTTACCTCCAACTGCACGTTGACTGACTGCCTTAACTCTCAGGAGGCTGATTGCTGCCCACGGCACTGGGCTTTGCAGAATGCATGCTCAAAAAATGATAGTTCTTGTCTCTCTCTCACACATGAAGTTAGGGGGACATTAGTCTTCCTCAGAAAGCATTAGACAGTTTTCAATAAGTGATTACAATTTCACACATCCCCCCCCACTAGCTCCTGGCTGCAGCAAACATACATTTTTCATTAGTATCAAGGTATCCAGAAGGTTCTTGGTGAGTATTACTTAGAGCCAAGGGAAACAGATGGCCTTGAAGACATGCCAAGAAGAACAAAGAAGGGCTAAACTGACCCTGAATTCCAAAACTCATTGTCTCTCAGCAAGACGGATGCCACAGTCCTTCTGCTGTCACCCTGTGTGTTGGCCACACATCAGCCATGTCCTCCTGTGCTTACACTCTGGCCAAAGTTCAAGTTTCTCTCCTGTTAATACAATGTTTCTACTTTCTGATCATGGCCTACCTTATCTCGCCCAATAATTCTTATGTTTTTTAACCTAATCACATTGAACTCTGTAATTATAGACTCCTGAATAATGACTCTTTCCTGTTTCACATCCCACTTCTACCCAGTTAACTCGTCCTTGTTCATGGTTCAGCCAAAGGCTCATCTCATCTAGGGTATCACCCACCCATCCTGCCCGACCCCTCCACCGCTGGGGGACCCGCTCCTTCATGCTCTGGTGTTCCCTGAGGACAGCCCCATGCACTGAGCGTGCTGTGCTGACATTCATTTTCTGCTGAATTCCTCTCTCCCCTCGGATATTATAAGGTCCAGACAGCAACTCTGTGAATCTTAGTCAGCTCTGTACTCCCAGCACGTAGCAAACAGTAGGTGCTTAAAAAGTGAGATAATAGGTGCAAAGTACTTAGCCCAACACTGGACATAGTAAGTGTTCAATTTCTGTTGTTGCCTTTGCTAATTTGTTGATGAACCAATGGTTATTGGTCACTTATTCTTGGCAACAAGTAAAGAGAAGTAGGCTAAAGGAACACGAAAGGAAAAACATAGAAAAGACACATAGAAATCAATGGACACTCTGAAGAAACCAGCAATAAAAAATTAAATAGGCCAAGTCAAATGAGAATAATGAGGAAATTAAACTGAGAGAGGGTAATTTGACAGCGTTTCTTAGTAGCTAGACAGTCTTCCCTGAGAAAGTGGTAAATTCCCTATAACCTGAGTCACTAAGGACTAGACCAGACAAGCCAGGTATGGAGCACCAGACAGCTGAGTACTGGCTGATTTTGTAGACTTTAAAATTTTTTCCGTTTCTCATATTCATTCACTATATATTTATAATAGGACCACAAAACCTTTGTTACATCCATACTCATTTATTCCCCTCCATTTTTTCAAGGGAAAAGTATTAATATTAATATTACTTAGTTTATCATTACCAGGGAAGGTAACTCTGCGAGAAAGGAGTGGTTAGTATTTACCAGTAATACTGGAAAAGGCAGAGATTGCATTTCACTGGAAACTTTTTTGACATAGCTTGGTTATTTTAACTAGGTTTGTATGGGTAGTAATAACACTAAGCGGGAACAAATTGCTTTTCAATGCTTATTGATTTACTCTTTGAATAAAACTGTTCAGAATAAATTTTCTTAAGATAAAAACCCCACATAACAAGAGGTTGTACTTCATTTCTCTTGTTCTCTTTCTTCATCCTCCTCCCTCAGCTGCCCCTTCATGTAATAGTTCCTAGAAACAAAGCCAAACTTGAAAATAAAAAAGCTGATATTACTCTTTTCTTGTAATTGTTTTCTTTAGCTTTTTAAATATATGCAAGTTTTTTCAACCTTTTGTTGATCAGAATTTTGCCCAGAAAGCATCTTTCAGAAATATCTCTGAAAAGATTATTTTAGAATATTTCTAGCTTTCACTTTAGTTGGCCTCTGGATGCTTTATTTTGTCTGAATATTGTACTAAAATGTAGCACTACATTAAAAAGTTAACTGAGTTATTAGGGTTTTGTGATCTCCTTGGGCAAGATGGTGGAATGTAAGACCTAACAGGAAGAAGAAATCTTCAGAACAACCTCCTCATTTTAGCGATGAAGAAACAAGATGCTGGGATGCATAGTCGGGAGTCAAAGTCAGAACTGGGCCCCAGACCTCCTCATTATACCAAGGATTAAGAAAGCAGAGACAATAGAGGTGTACTGTATTTTTTTCTTCTTTTTTCCAATCTAATTCCAGCAATATAAATGTAATGAAAACACGAACATCTAACATCTGCGAATGCTTATTGTGTTACTTGCACTGCATTACACCTTTCATGTGTCTTAACTTGTTTGAGTCACAACTCTATTCTCCGTATCTTAGCAATGAGGAACTAAGGCACAGCACAGTGACGGTACTGCCCAGGGTAACCAAGCCGAGGTGACAGAGGACAGAAATAGAGGGCAGAAACTCCAAGGCCTGGCTCCAGAACCCCGACATCCACCAACCTTGCCAGCCTGTCCGTAAGGGCAGGCCTGCCTCTGGGGCTGGGAAACACATGGAAATGCCCAGTCCCCGGCATGAATGTTGATATTTTCATTCCTATTTGAACATCATTGTTGTAGCTTTGCTTTTCAGAGAATCTACTTTACATCATCATTAATATTGAAATTGCAAATTCGCTTGGAATTTTCTGAATATAATCACATTGATTTTGCAGTGATGTGAAAATATGAACGTTACAACTTTCCTCCATCCTTATAAACTACCCAGATATAAAAATATTTTAAGAATTTCACCCAAACCAGTGATAAAAGTACAATGATTATAAACAAGAACATCTATGAAAAAAAGCACAAAAATCAATAGAAATGAAAAAATAATTTCATAACATTCTAAACCACAGAACAGAAGAGCTTTTGAGTGTGATGTAAGTTGTATCAGATACTAATTATGGTTCTCAAATTTTTTCAAGACTGCAATTTTTAATGAGTATGTATATTCTGTTTTGAACACTAGAAACAATTGGCTTAACAATTTACAGAAAATGACTTTTCACTGGCAAAAAGAAGCTTTCAAATGTACTCTACACTCAAAGTTTTAAAATAATATGCAGTTTAGGAAAGAACAGATAATGTGGAAGACTTTGAAAGTCACGACTATGATTTCCTTTGGCAGATATGAAGTTGGGCTGATTGATGAGCATGCTATAAATAGCATGCTCTAATTTGCTGCCTAAAATAGTCAGGGAAGCAATGGGTCGGGCTTCTCCTACAATTAGTCGCGCTCTGTGAACGGAGGGGCAGCTCCAGCCCTGTGCACTCAGCACATACCACACACTCAGGGGCATTTCTGCCCAAACTTCTGGCAACTTTCCTGTTCTTCAGAATGACTGAATTTAGATTTATTTCAGCCAACATTTAGACAAAGTAGGGTAAAAAAAATAAGAATGTAAACAAAAAACATCAATAGATTTACAATTCCCATTTCCATTTGGATAATTAGAGTTCAGCCTGATAGGCTTTGCTGGCTAACCACAGCATTTCTTATTCTAAGGAATGTGCTGCTTTTAAGCTGCTAATTATGAGGTGGATGGAGATGAAGTCACAGAAGAGGGTTCACTTATTTCCAAAAAACAATCAGACATCACAGAATGCTTACTGATTCAGAATTTCCACATTCAGATGACTCTTAAGTCACTGATAGGCGAGAGCGGCCTGGGTCGTTTACTAACTGGGCACTGTCATTCTAAAGTCATATCACCTTCTGCTCAGGGATTTGCTTTGCCTTTCTCTTGTTCTAATAGAAGCAGAGGTAGAAAAAAATAGATAATAGCTTCTAGCAATAGGTAATAGCTTCTAATATCTGAAAATTATGGTGTCCCAGGCTTTTTGGTTGTTGGTTAGAATTTGTAAAAGTAACATAAAATCTCTTTCTCTGGGTCTTTCAGAAATCTCAGAAACAGAAAATCTTCAGTTTCAAGGAACTCACCATTAGAGGCAACCCAAGTAATATGAAAATCCTTCCCCCAAACTGAGGGGGAAGTACTTATTGTTGGTTCCATCCTACCTGTTCCCAGGAAACAAGTGCATGGGCACACCCCAAAATGGTCTGCACTCTCTTGAGAGCAGCCTCCTCTGTTGGTTGCTTTGGAAACGGTTTTATTAACTTTTTCTTCCTGGCATTAGGATGGAGGAAGGGTGGAGAGGTGAGAAGAGTATGAAGTGGACAGAAATGGCTTTGATTCCTGCTGTGCCACTGGGGTAAGCCCCTCCATTACTCGATGCTCCTGATTCACGTCTGAAAAACAGAAGACCCATGTTTACCTTGTGGGGGTGATGTGCGCTTGAGTCATAAGATACACAGTGATTGGCCCGAAACTGGTGATCCAGTGAGGGAGGAATAGGAAAAGAAGACAGTCCTGGGACAGTGCAGGAGTGCAGGTCTTCACCACCTCTGACGCTAACTACAACATTAGTTGCATGTGCAAGACCCATCAGGTCCTCAGGGGGTGTAAGAAAGCCCAAGGTCACGGGAATAGAGATATCCTTCTCTTAGACCACAGATGAATTAAATTTGTGGTTACTTGGACCATTGCTTAGCGTCAAGGCTCTCTGAGCAGAGCCCCTGGGCTAGGGAATAGGTAAGTGACATGATACCTTGGTGCCAAGAGGTAACTTTAGAGAAATGTACCTCAGGGGGTGACTGGGAAGACCTCTGACTGTGGGTAACCAAGTCAATTCGACTGCCATACGGGGCCTGGTGTCCCTGCAGAGAACATAAAGATGAGTAACACCCAGGCTTCAAATGGCAGAGAGCTAGGAAATAAAGACCTGTGGGCAAGAACCATATCTATTTTAAAACTGAATGCGCAGTGCAGCACCAAATGCCCGCACATAGTAAGACACAAGAAATGTTTACTGAATAAAGTATGAGAAGAATTATAATGTGAAGCAGATACAATATATTCTGGAAACTCAGAGGAAGGAGGGACACCAGTGGATTAGCAGAGAAAATCAAGAAAAGTCTGATGAAATATTGTAAACTTTTAAGCAAAATACAGCAAGGGGAAAGCTGGGTGTGGTGGCACAGGTTTATAATCCCAGCACTCTGGGAAGCTGAGGCAGGAAGACTGAAGGTTTGAGCCGAGCCTGGTCAATTTAGTGACTTAGCAAGACTCTGTCTCGCAAGGCGGGGGGCGGTACTGGGGTCCTGAGGATGTAGCTCAGTACAACAAAGGCCCTGGGTTCAATCCCCAGTACTGCAATTGCTCAATCAATCAATTTAAAAAATAAATAAAGATGGGCACAAGAGAAGAGGTTTTGGAAACAGCTCGAGCAGACGCGAAGCACGGATTATGCTCTCAGGACACATGCTCTGGGGTTTGCTCACACTAAGCACCACCCCAGAAGAGCTGGGCAGGACCTTTCAGGACACTGGGCACGAGGCCACGTGCTCCACACTCCTTCTCCAAGGCAGTGTTAGAACAGGAAGGTGGAAGTTTTCTTTCTCTTTTGTGCCAGGCTCCTCCTCACCCCTCCCTTGCTCAATGCTTTTGCCCACACACTAAGTATAACACCAGGAATATGCTGAATGGATAAATGAGAGTGCAAACTTCGTAGGAGGATAGAGTGCATGACAGACCTGAGCAGCAGGCCAGGACTTCCCTGGAGAGAAGGTGAGGCCCTGGGAACCCCGCACTGTAACTCCTCTGGGACACACACCTGGCTGACATGAACGATAATTGTTACATAAAGCAGTTACTAGAAGTCTTGCCAGGAATTTGAATGGTGTAAGTACTTTTGAGGCAAAAGGACAGTTGGATCTGCGACCTGGTGAGTTGTTGGGGATGGCGGTTCTGCCCGATGGCCTTGTATGCAGTGACTCCAGGAGGTGGCAGGCTTTCTTCCTGCTGTCTGCTGGGTGGTGGCAGTGCGCGGTAGTGCCACACGTGTGTCTGCTGGATTCACCTGCCGCTTCTAGGACACCAGGAGCAGCTAACGAGGAGCAGCGAGTGTGAAGCCCCAGAGAAGGCAGAGTTTGTTTTTATTTAGGGAACACCAAAAAGACAGTTAATGCTATCAAGCAAGGTCTTGTAGAGACAGGAAGAGAAGGCAACGAAGCAGGGGAAAGGCTTTTGAAAAAAATCTCCCAGCAGTAAAGAGTGTAGTAACAACACGCTTTAGTTGTTACTAAACTTTTCAGTAATTACAACTTGATTGGAAGAAAGGAAAGCTGCACTCTCAAGCCTTTTTCATTACAAATAAGGCTTTCACAATTAAATCTTGAACTGTTCCTCTTAAAGCAAACTTTAAGTGAACTTTGTTCAGTGATTCTAATGGCTATAACCACCTCTAAAGACACAGACCGATTTCTTTTTCCTTTTTAACGTAATACAATGGATCAAGTTAAATAACACTGAAAGGGAAAACAAATAAACATGTACCACGAGCATAACACAGGAAGGCAGGGAAAGGCAGTAAAAAAAAAAAAAAAAACTGAACCCACTGACAGAATACCGAGGCTTCAGTTAAGCTTGCCATCTAAGACAAATCACTTAATTGTTTTTCTCTCTGCTGTAAAAATGGGACTAGAAATAACACGTAACTTTGAGTACCTTGGTGGAGAGGCTAACAAGAGGCCACATGTCAATGTGCTTTGTGAAAGTCCTGTAGGCTGTGTCTAAGGACACCTCTGTCACTATGATGAGTCCTGGTGTAGATAAGGAGCTACATGCTACATTCCATTGGCAGCCCAGAGAGAAAGCCAACTGATACGTCCCAGCCAACAGCAGTAGTAGCGGATGTTAATTAGGCAAGTTACCAAAATTGCCAGCTGTGATATGAACCAGAAAATATTTTTACCTTATGGTGCTGATTTCTAATTTTCTTTGCAGGACAAATTTAAGTCACAAAACGTACTAAGTAGCAAATGTCCTAGACAAGAGCACAAGGCACATAGCTCACCTATACTTGGCAACGTTAAGGTACTGGATTATTGGAGGATGCTACATTTTCACAATGCAAGGAATCTACCCACAGGACCCCTAGATGTTAGGTACTTGGTTGGGTTAGTTCAGGCTGCCATAATAAAGTATTTCAGTATGGCATGGTGGTGCAGGCCTGTAATCTTTAATACTTACTCCAGAGGCTGAAACAAGACGATCTTGAGTTCAAGGCCAGATGGGACAATTCAATGAGATCCTGTCTTAAAAGAAAAAACAAATTTAAAAAGGGCTCAGTGCTGGAGTGCTTACTTAGCATATGTGAGGCTACGGGTTTAATCCCTAGTAACCACATAAAAGAAAACAAAATTTCAGGCTGAATAGTGTATAAACAACAGAAATTTATTGCTCACAGTTTTGTATGCTAGAAATCCAAGATCGAGGTGCTGGTAGATTCAGCAGCTGGCAAGGGCTGCTCTCTGGTTCAAGCATGACACTTCTCACCGTCACGACGTCGTACAGTGACAAGCTCCTTTAAGCCTCTTTTGCAAGGACTCTAACATTCATGAGGGGATTCATCATCATGACCTAATCACCTCCTAAGGCCCCTCTTAATAAAATCACTTTGTGGGTTAGGTTACAACATACAAATTTGGTGGGGAGACAAACATCCATATCATTACAATACTATATTCAAATACTTCCCTCCATTCTTAGCTTTTAACAAAAAATAATAATTGCCAATAGTTATTGGACACGATTATATGTCTGACACTCTTCTAGATTATTTGACTTTTGCACAGATTATTTTAATTCTTACTATAAACCTATACTGTACTGCAACTGATAATCCCACTTTACAGATGAGAAAATAGATTTAGCAAAAACACTACATTTCCAAGCCCACAGCTGGAATTCATCTTCAAATAATGCTCTTAACCACACTGGAAGTCACACATTGATATAAAACTCATTGGATATAAAACACTGGTAATCTGGAAAACTGCAAAGGATGCTTGCTGCCTGGCTAGAGGGAGTATGAATTAGTTCAATCACTGGAAAACAATTTGGTACTCTCTTATAATCTTAAACATTCCTGCAACGCAGATATTATACCCCAAGATAGAGAAATATTCATGCGTTTACACTAGTATGTACACATGGTAGTATTTTTTTTTTTATTTTAAACCAAGAACATGTATTGGTACATTTTACATATAATGGTTACATTCATCACATTTATTTTGTACCTGTACATGATGCATCTTAGTTCTCCTCCCTCTTCCCCACCCCTCCCCTCTGTTCCCTCCCTCCCTATTTACAGCAGGTTTATTCATAATTTTCCATATTTTCTCTTTCCCTTTTCTGTCCTTTGTTTCCTTTCTGCTTTTCCCCTTCTTTCTTTCTAGTACTCCTCTCCTTTCTATATTATCTTCCTTTTATATAATATCTATTACACCTCTTTGTCCTTATTTACAGTTATGGTTTCTCATATCAGAAAGACAATTCGATGTGTACTCATGAGTGTCTGATTATTTCACTTAAAAGTATGTTCTCAAGGAACATCCATTTACATACGAATGACTCTAGTTTATCCTTTTTAATGGCTGTGTAGTACTCCATTGTGTAGAAAAACCACATTTTCTTTAGCCATTCATTGGTTGTTGGGCATTTAGGTTGTTTCCAAGACTTAGCTATTACAAATTGTGTTGCTATGAACATGGTTGTGCATATGTCCCTGTGGTATGACGATTTTAATTCTTCTGGGAAGATCCCCAGTAAGGGAATAGCTGGGTCGAGTGGAACCTCCAGTTGTAGTTTTTTGAGGAATCTCCATATTGATTTCCACAGTGGCTGGACCAGTCTACATTCCCACCAACAGTGGAGGAGGGTTCCTTTTTCCCCGCAGCCCTTCCAGCATTTGTTATTGGTTGATTTTTCCATAGATGCGGTTCTTTCTGGAGTGAGGCGGAATCTTAACGTTGTTTTGATTTGCATCTCTCGGATGACTAGTGATGTTGAACATTTTTTCATATATTTATTTGCCATTTTTATTTCTTTGTCTGAGAAATGTTTATTCATTTCAGTTGCCCATTTTTGGATTAGGTCTTTAAATTTGAGAGGTTTAATATTTTTGAGTTCTTTGTATATTCTAGATGTTAGACCTTTGTCTGGTGGATAGCTAGAAAAAATTTTTTCCCAGTCTACACATGGTAGTATTATAAAAGCACTGTTCGTAATGCAAAACAAACAAAATCCCCAGTAAAGCCTAAAAATTCATTTGACAGGAGCACAGATAAATAACTTGCCAGGTAGTGGGACAGTATACGATAGTGAAAATGAATGAACTACTTGAGACATGAACCTTTAACACTATACTAAGTGAAAAAACAGTGAGAGAAGGCTGCCTACAGGATGATTCCAGTTTAATAAGACTCAGTGCAAGAAAAACTAAACAAAAATAAATCATAATAAAAAATATGTACTAAAACTTGTAAAAACTTAAGTGAAAGGTAAGGACAGAATTTTAACAAGCAGTGCCCTTTGAGGGAGGCAGGCAGGGGACAGATGGCAAGAGTACTGGGAGGATTCTAGTTAAGTAGGGCAGCAAAGTCTGTTTTGCTTTGTTATGCTTTGTTACTAACATATAAATTAGATATATTAGTTTTGAATGAAGCAGATATCACATAATTAAAACTTTCTTTTCACAAGTTACCATTGAGACTTAGCTGCAAAGACAGATGAGGATATCAAGAGCTTCCTCCTCCCATCTTTACCCCAGACACTGAAAGCATAGGTGACTAGAAAGAAAAAAAAATGCCAGACCAAGGTGCGTGGCTTTGATTATCCAGGCTTGTTTTTCTGGCCCCTCCAAGACAGAGGACTACCTGGTGCTCTGGGGCCTGGATAAAGCAGAGTAAAGCAGATAAAGACGATCTAGGCCACCTACACAGCAATCAAGAGCTCCACTGGGTGAGCCATGAAACTGCGATTGTCCCTGCCCTGTGGCAGCACTAAGCCAGCTGTGGAGCCACAGAAGGGGCAGTAGAAGGAGCAGTATGCGGGGTCTGTCTGCCTAGCTGGCCCCAGGGGCCAGCACATGAGTGCCAGGGAGACATCAACACCAGGGCACTCCAGCTGAGCAATTAAAGAGAGTGTATAATTGCACATAATGGAGTTAAAATATAATTGCCTCATTAAAATGGGTTACTAAATCTCATTGTGCATGAGTGTGAAGAAGATAGACTTGCCTGTTAAACTGCAAGAAATAGAAGTTGCGTAAATGACTGTGAGCCGGCAGGATCTGAGCACCGCGGTGCCACCCGGACACTGGAGCCTTTTGGACGGCACAGGAAAGCCTGGCTTGTGGCTACCCTCTCCTACTGATAGGTCAGGGCTGGGCAGAGTGACTGCAGCCGAGTCCCATTGTCTGCCAGGAAGTCTCCCTTTCGGAAGGCAAAGCCCTCATTGAGGAAATACAGTCTCTGTCCCTTTGCTGTTTCCAGAGCTCACACTGGCACAGCCACCAGGCCAGCTATAATACTGGCACTTTTCATGCCTTGTTGCCTTCCCAGCAGAATTCAGAGCTGTACTCAGTGTGACCACAAGAGAAATAACCCCAACAGCAGCACATATCCCTTCTGCCTAGTAAAGAGCCCTGCAAGTGACACCTTTTTTACATCCCCTGAAGTCTGTGCACAAGAGCAAGCTCTGGTTAGATGCAGTCACTGCTGCTGCAACTACACACAGACATGGTGCTCTTCTCTCCTCACCAGTGGGGCACCAACCAGCTACAATGCTTCCTGCCCCTGCCCCCTCTGCTTCCGCCCTAGAAACTGCCAACACTCTATATAAGTACTTTTGAAGGGAGAAAAAAATCTCAGCCACCCACCTCCTTTGGAAGATTTTAAGAGGAATTGTGATTTCTGATGCTGCCCTAGGGCCCTCATTACTTCAGGAGCAACAAGTGGTCATACCTCACTCTGTTTTCAGTTCTCCAAAGTGAGTGCTATCGGGCAACTGACACAGTTTAGGCCAGAAGGAACCAAGTGAGTTCCTCACACATTAAAACGTTGAGACTAATGAGTTATTTTCCTTTTTGTATTAGAAACCAGATAAATGTTAATAATCTGGTGTAAGTGTCACTAATAAGACCCGAAACAGGTGCTGGAGTATTTATTGTCAGCAAAAGTCAAGGAGATGAAGGAAGGAAGTAGAGGAGGAAGGAAAGAAGAGGACTGCATACCCCAGGCCTAACCCACGCACAGAATCCTGATTGTACTTGTCGCGCTTTAAAACAAGGGACATAAAGTTCTCAGAGGAGCTTAAGACTTCACCCTAACCAGCCACAAGACTCCCCCCTGCTGGGTAAGCCCCGACTTCCCATGCAGGTTTTCACTTATTTGGACAGATTTGTTTCTATGCATGATTAAATACTCTGTCGATTCGTCAGATAAGTTCAGGAGTGCAAAAAAGAAGGAGGATAAGCTTTTTAATTACAAGCAATTCCGCCTGGCAAACAGAACTCTCAACCTGTCCAAGTCTTGGACTTCTGAACCTTGCCAAGATCCCCATCTGCTTCCTCCATGGGAGCTTGGGGAGGGGGGTGTCGATGCCAGTTCCCACAGAAAGAATCAGAAAATCTTGGACCAAATGCTTAGCTCTAACAAACAGAGTTTCGCTTCTGGATAAAAGTCAAATTGTTAAAGATATTCCCCTGCACTAGTTTTGGGGTGGAGGGAGAACGGGGTGGGTTGCGGAAAGGAGAGAATGAGAATTCAGTTCATGTTGATAAAATTTTAGTTACAAAGGCTAGCCTTGTTCCCTAAGAGTTTTTGGGTACTGGCCAAGGCTATCTAGATGCCTATAAACCCCCGAGTAGTCTTCCTACATCACTCTCAGGCCCAATTTCCTTGAGTACCAGTGCAGTCCAGAAGAGTCTGAATGGAGGCCCTGAAATGTTTTGAAACAGGAACTGGCAGCCCTTCCTTTAAGTCGCCAAGCCATAGAGGAGGTGGGGGTGGGGATGGCAGAGGCGCAGGAAGCGTTAGTGCAACGTGTCAGACAGCTGGGTGCCCCTAACTGCGCCCCCCTGCTCAAGTGGCAGACAGATGGAGGGCAGATGGGCAAGGAGGGCAGAGACAGAGGCAGCACTGGAGAGAGTGTCTAAAAGCCAGAAGTGGCCGGCTGGCAGCTGCTGAGTCTCAGCCAGGCTGGCATGGCTATCAGGAAGCCTGGAGTGCCACCCTCTGGTAAGTGAGCCAAGGGTTGGTTGCTAAATCCTCTAACAGAACCCTCCCTACAGGCACTTGGCATTTGAGTCTTAATGGTGTTGGCACTTGTCCTAATTGTTCAGAATATGTGCTCAGTAGAGAGTAATTCCTCCATCACATTTAGTAACTATCTGCACACAGCACAGAAGCTGTGATGTTTTTATTCCAATAGTTTCTTTGCCGACCACCAAAATTCTACAAAACTTCTTTGAGTTAAACCAAAATCAAGTTTACATTAGGTTTAGGCTCCAAATTATGGATGTTTTTAAAGCCAGGAGGATATCCACCAAGCAAGATTATTCAAGAAACCATTTAGAAGGAAACTGGCAGCACGCATTAAAAAAGGATTCATATTTTACCTCAAAAAACTAGAAGCAATGTGAAAGATAGTCCTTCCTCATACTTGGTAATGTAATTCAGTATCATAATCATAATTCACTTTAACATAAGGTCATTTCAGTGAATGAAGTTAGCTTATCTCTAGTGTATAAGATAGCAAAACTTTAGATTAAAGTCATAAACCAGCATTAAAAAACCAATCAAAGCTGGAAAAACCCAAGTCACCCAATCCATGGAGACAGAGAGAGAGAGAGAGGGATGACAGAGAGACAGAGATGAACATGAGTGGTGCTTAACTATGCTGTGAGGGTTTGGCTTAATTCACCATGTGATCAAAGTAACTGGAGCAGCCAGTAGTTCATCTATCTGTGCTTGGCTTAATTAGTAAGTCTGCAGTTTGTTTTTATAGCTACAGAATAGCAGAGAGCAAGAGAGGACATCAGAGGTGCACAGCAAAACAAATCTACCCTCAAATAATATTCTTTTTAAGAAAGATATTCACCTCATTCTCATGGTAAAAGCTTTAACAGTAAAAATGCAAATAATATACTTTTAAGCAACTCAAAGTGCAAAGAAGAAATCATAATGAGTAAAATTCTAATATCTAGAACTAGTCAAAAAAATATATAAAGCAAAAACTGACAAAACACAAATATAGACCAATCCACAATTACAGTTAGTGCTTAACAAATGTCTCAGTAGCATGTATATCATACAGATTAAAAAATCAGAAGGGCTATAGATGAACAAAACTAATAAAATTTATCTTCTTATGACAGGATTACGTCCAATAACTACAGAAAACACTTTATTTCCCTTTGTAAAGAGGACACTTTACTAAAGCAGATCATATGCTAGACCATAAAGCAAGTATAAACAAATATAAAAAGACTGATAGAAACACTTTTTAGTTATAGTGAAATGGAGCTTGAAATAAACAATAAGTGTGTTTGCAAATATACTTCTAAATAATAAGACATAAGGAGGCAAGTAAATCGCAATGCAAATTAGGAAATACTTTGAAGTGAAACATAATCAAAACATGACATATAAAAACATGGATATAGCTAAATCTGTGCTAAATCTCTGCTTACATGAAAATGTAAATTAATATATCAAATGGTTATATTTAAACGAATGTATTGCCATGGAAAATTGTCTGAAAATAAATTACATAAACTTCCACTTCAAGAAAAGAAAGTTAAAGAAAGGGAAGAATTTAGACCAAAAATAAGTGAAATAAAAAATCTATAATAAAGAAAATCTGGCAAGCCAAAAAACAGTTTCTTTGAAAAGACTGATAAAATCTGCAATTGTTTGCAAGACTAATCATAATAGAAAAAACATACAAGTTACCAAGTTCATAGATAACAAAAAGAAGAGAATAAGATTATGACAATAAATTTAGATGAAATGGAAATACACCTAGAAAAATAAATTTACTAAAACTGACACAAGAAGAAATAGAAAATTTGAGTAGTCCTACATGTATTTGAACGATTGAATCTTTAATCTGAAACCTTCTCAGAAAAACACTTCCAGAGCTAGTTACTTCACATGGAATTCTCCTAAATGCTTAAGGAAGAACTATCAACATATCTTACACAAACTCTTCTAGACAATAGAAAAAAGAATGTGTCCCAGTTTGTTTTCAGTACCAGTTACCAAAACCTGTCAAGAATATTAGAAGAAAGGAACATTATAGGACATTTTTTTCTCATGAACAAAGATGCAAGAATTCTAAATAAAACATTATCAAATCCAAACAAAAGATATATTAAAAAGATGGTACATTACAACCATGAAGTTTATTACAGGAATGCAAGATTGTTTTGACATTTCAAACTTTCCACATTAAGAAAGGGAAGATACAGTTATCTAAATAGATATAGAAAAAATTTGATGAAATTCAATACTTCTTTATGATTTAAAATACTCAGAACAAACAGGAAAAGAACGAACTTTCTTAGGTTGATAAAGCTTAGCTACAAAATACCTAGCTGGTGAAAAACTGAAAGATTCCTTTCTTTCCCACATTTTAGATAAAGACAAGGGAAAAAAAAAAAAAAAAAGAAAGGAAAAGACAAGGGTGACCACTATCACTCCTTCAAGTTTGAAACATTGTTGACTTGGTTTAATGTTTATGGCACTGCATAGTACCTTACAACAAAATACTACTACTACTACTAATGATAATAAAATAATAATTAAAAAACTGTCATTAATCACAGACTATATGCATTTATGTATTCAGAAAAAGAATCCATACATAACATTTAGAATTAGTAAGTAAAAAGTCACATTATCATCTCAATAGATTCTGAAGTTATTAAAATTCAACATGCGATAAAATGAAAAACTAATCATACAAGAATAGAATTTTCTCTCCAAAAAAGGTGAGATATTGGGAATATTACCTTTAAAGTCTGAAGTAAGAGAAGTGACCATTATCATTACTATTAGTTAACACTGTGCTAGAGGTTCTAGTTGGCATAAAATAAAAAGAAATAAAGGGTACAGTATGTAAGTTGCAAAGAAAGAAATAAAACTTATTTAGCTTCCACTAGTATAAATATATGTGTGTGTGTGTGTGTGTGTGTGTGTGTGTGTGTGTGTGTGTAAAACGCCAGGTAATATCACTGGAAATGGTAAGTCAGTTAGAAAGGTGCGTGGATGAAAATATAATAAGGTACACTGGTACACTGATAATCAACATACAAAAATCAATTCCATTTCTATATAGAGCAACAAATAATTTAAGATGTAATTGAAAATACATACTATTTACACTATTTAGAACTATACGTTTCTTAGATTGATTTGGAGAAAATTATTTAAAAATGTTCAAGATTCTAAAACTACGCTAATAAGGAAAATTTAATATGTTTTGATTTTGATTACTTATTATCATAAAGAGATGAATTCTCTCCCAATTGACATACAGATTCAAAGTAATTCCAGCCATATTTTCAACAGCTGTTCGAAAAATCGAAGTTGACTGTCTATTATATTGGGAAATGTAAGTTGCTATTTCTGGTGTAGCAGAGTGCCAAGAATGGCAAAGGCACTCCAGATGAAGGGAACAAAATAGAGCTTCATATCATATAAGACTTTTTATAATGCTATAATAGTTAATGATATTTATTATTAGTGTTAGAATAAACCTATCAAAAGACTGTATTAAAAATCTGAAATTACCCACATATATGGAAATTTGATATATAACAGAAATGGCACCAGTCTCACCCCACTATTACTACAAAAAGGAAGAAATACAAATACTGCACCATGCCCAGAGACTGTAGGTTACCAAGAACAACTCCATGGCTAATGATTTACCACTTGCAACGAGAGTGTCTTTCAGTAAATCATAAGGGTGTGTTTGCAATATTTTGGTTAATGCAGACTATTATGGCTTATTATTATACAGTTCATTACATTAACCTATTACTACTCAGTGGAAAAGTAATTTTCTTTTTTTTAGAAGATTCAGAATACAGGCAGGTTACCTTGACCTGGTGTTTTTTATTTTTTTTCAGCAACATTTATTTTGGGACTCTTTAGTCCTTACTTTGCTTCTATCTTTGCTTATGAAAAAGGAACCAACACAGTTTTAAGCAAGAAAAATTCCTGCTCTGTAATTCAGTATGTTTTACAACTACGTGGAATACGAATCAAATTTTTGGTTTCCTTTTTAGGAGTTGGCTTCTATGCCTTATGTGTTTTTCTAGCACAGTTCTACTCTCATTACATTTTATATCCCATCTGAGGCCTGGCTAGCAAAACAGCAGCCAGTTCTGGCTGGAAGGCTGCAAAGCAGACTCGCAGAAGGCAGCCCTAGAAAGACGCACGGCCCCTCAACACAGGAGACCTGACTTTTGATGCTAGCGTGCGTTTCTGCTTCTTGTCATTTTGCTTTTAGTAAGCAAAATCTATGCTTGTTCCGGTGGAATTTCACATTTTGACACTGATGGAAACAAAAAAAGTACATCAGCTTTCTGGTGGCAAAGGTGTAAACTTTGAAAATTCTAGACTGGCTTAGTCTTTCCCAGTTTTAAATACACAATAACAAAACACTGCCATAAAATTATATATCCCCTTGAAGCAAGCAAATATTTCCTATGAGTATTTTTGGCCCTATCAAAATATTTCTCCCATTCAGCTCATTTTTGTAAGCTTAGAATCATTTATTTTTACTTATTAAATTATCAGGGTAAATGAAGTTTTTTTTTAAAACATTCATTGGCACTAATGTTAAGTGGATTTGATAGACTGGCATGCTATCATTTGTATGATTTTTATATTAATTTTTTAGTTAACTTGTAGTAATTTTATATTTGGGCCTATAATTATGGTATCTATTTCCAAAAGCACCAAATTGCCTATCTCTGAGGAGAAATAAAAATGTATTTTCAAGATGACTGATAATCATGGTTAAATACAATTATAGCTCAAAACTACCACATGTAGGCTATGTATATTATCTAAACTTAATATTTAACTAAATAGGAAAAGAGTAAACTGATCTGCTGTAAGTATTCAATATTACTATGTAACTGCATTTTATTTAAAATTCATAATGTATAAAAGATGAAACTGATAAATATTTCAAAACTGGACAATTACATAACACTATTATTACCAGGTTCAAGAAAAATATTCCTCACCCTGTCTTTCGAGAAAGGGTCTCTCTAAATCTCAAAAAATCACAGTAAGACCTCAAAATCTGAATTTAAAACATGTAAACCGACCTGTTACAACTCAATTATTTTTTGCAATTTAGTTTGAGATAAAATATAAAATTTACTGTAACAAAGAGTAAAATTCAGTGGTTTTCAGTGTACTCAATGTTGCACAGCCATCGTCACCTGATTTCAGAACATTTCTATCACCCCAAAAAGCACCTGCTAGCAGTCACTTCTGACTCCCCCCTTTCCCTTTCTCCAGGAAACTGCTGATCTACTGTATGTCTGTGTGGACTGACCTATCTGGACATCTCATGTAAATGGAGTAAAAGTAGTTGCAGCCTGTGTTACTCAGTTTTTCCAGTGCTGGGGTGAAAAAACAGATACTCACGACTTGAAGGAGAGGGTTAATTTGGTTCATGGTTCCAGAGGGCTTAGTCTGTGTTTGGCAGCTCTAAGGCAGAAACATGGCAGAAGCAGGGAGGACAAGCAGGAGGCAGAGTGAGAGATATACTCTCCAAAGGCACAACCCCAGTGACCCACCTCCTCCCACTGGGCAGTAGCTCCAAACAGCATATTCAGCTTGGAACTCATCAGTAGATTAATATACGGACAAGTCTAGTGCCCCAGGACCCAATCACTTTCCAAAAGCCCCATCTATGAACACATGAACATTGGGGGATGCATTTTATTTGGTTTTTTGAGACAGGGTCTCGCTATGTAGTTCAGGTTGTACTTTAATTCTATGCAGACCAGGGTGGCCTTGAACTCAAGGTGATCCTCTTGCCTCAGCCTCTCAAGTGCTGGAATTACAGGCATGTGCCACCATACCAGGCTGTGGGGGGACATTTTAGATCTAAACCATAACATAGCCTTTTTTGTCTGGCTTATTTCAATTAGCACAACTGTTTCAAGATTCAACCATTTGCTGCATATTTTCAATTCTTCACTCCATTTTAAGAATGAAAAACATTTCATTGCATGGATACAACACATTTTGTTCATACTTTGATTAGTTAATGGGTATTTGGGTTGTTTGCACTTTGGGGCTATTGTAAATGCTGCTTTAAACATTTTTAAAATAAAAGATAATTTATTTGAAGATGAGGAAAGAGGGGAGAGGAAGGGAGACATGGTGGACTGCTACTCTGGACAAATAGGGAGTATTTGAAAGTGACTAACTTCTGCTTTAAACATTTGTGTAATAATTATATAAAAGCATAGGTTTCCAATTCTCTTGGCATATTGAATTGCTCAGTTATATGGTGTTAGCGAACTTTCCCGTGGCTGTGCCACAAAACCCCACACCTATGGCTCAAAGAAGAGGTTCAGTCTGGCTCAGTTTCATGAGATTCAATCTGTAACCCTTTGGTTTCAAGGAAGGAAAGTCATGGTGGAACAGAGATGCTTAGTTCATGGCAGCCAGGAAGCAGAGCCCCAGCAGCACCAGAGAGAAACAGGCCAGGGACCATATATAGTACCCAAAGTCATGCTCCATGGCCCACCTAAAATGACACAAGAGTGTACTTCACTAATCCCCTGGGCATTTCTTAATCCAGTCAAGTTGATGCATCACAATTAGCAGTCACATATGGTGACTCTATTTGAATTTCTGAGGAACTGTCAATTTGTTTTCCACACCAGCTGTACTATTTTTCATTCCCTCCAGCAGTGTATGGGAGTTTTAATTTCTCCACATCCACACCAACTTGTTATTGTCCTTTAAACGTTAATAATATTATATTCATCCTAGTATGTGTGACGTAGTCTCTTATTGTGGCTTGGATCTGTATTTCCCTAATGATGAACATATAATCATACACTATTAACCAGTTGTATACCCTCTTTGGAGAAATTCCTACTTAAATCCTTTACGTATTCAAAAATTCAGTTCTCTTTTTATTATTTAAAGACTTACAATTTGAAGTTGTATGTTCTAGATACATGATCCTTGTCAAATATATAATTTGCAAATATTTTCTCACATTGTGTGGGTTGTCTTTTCATTTTCTTGATGGTGTACTTTATTACACAAATTTTAAAATATTGTTGGCAAAATCCAATCTTTCTCTAAAGATTCCTGTGCTTTTTGGTGTCATTTAATAGAAACTCTTGTCTCATCTAAGGCCACGAAGATTTACACATATATTTCCTTCTGAAATTTGCATATGTTTAGCTCTTAAATTTAGGTTTTTCACCATTTTGTGTTCATTGTTTAATATGGCATGAGATGTGGTACATTTAGTTATCATAGCACCATGTGCCAAACACTCTATTCTTTGCCCCAGTGAAAGGCTTTGGCAGCCTTGTTTAAAAAGTTGCAAAAAAATCAACTGAGCATAGATGTATCCATTTATTTCTGAGCTCTAAATTCTACTCCAGTGAAGTACAGATGGTCCCTAGCTTATGATAGGCTAACTTAACAATGTTCCAACTTTATGATGGTGAAAAAGTGAAATCATACTTCAAAGTTTGAATTTTGGTCTTCTGGGGCAGTGATATGCTGTATCATTACAGTTAGTGTTGGACAGCAGCAGCGAGCCGCAGTTCTCAGCCAACCACATGGTCACGGGAGTGAACAACCGATACTCTGATAGTGTATGATGTTGCTAAGCTCTGTTGCTCAGTAAATTGGGTGTATCACATTCATTTTTGGCTTAATAATACTTTCAGTTTACATTAAGTTTATCAGGGTGTAAACCTGCAGAAAGCTGAAGAGCATCTCTGTGTATCCATCTTTACGCCAGTACCACACTGTTTTGATTGCTGAGGCACTGCAATATGTTTCAAAGTTAAGCAGACTCATGTCAGATGGGTGGCATCCCTACCCCATGCGAGGAAGCACATCTGTGCCCCTCCTCTATGCAGGCAGGCAGACTGACTCTGGATGAGTAGTGTCCTCTATCCACACAAGTAAGCAGGCCTGTGCTGGACATGCAGCATCCTCTGTCTCCCATGTGAGCAAGCCAACCCACAGTGCACTAGTGGTGCCCATCCCCCACAAGAGCAAGCAGGCCTGCACCACATGCACCAAAGGTTGCAACCACCCACGAACTCCAAACCGCCTGTACATTTTGCTTCCCCATGGTGTGGGGAAGCAGAGACATGGACTAACCAACCAACTGATCCTGGACAAAGATAATGCCCTCCGAGAGAAGGAAACAACAAGGCCCCACAAGTGTAGTCACCAAGTCCAACCTCCACCCACTCCAACCCCCACCCTGTGGTCTACAACCAGCACAAAGCAGAGGGCTGGTAGTGTTTCTCATCTACTAACAGGAGCAAGGACGTACCTCGGCTTGGCTGCTAATCACAGTCTGAGGGGAATGGACACAGGGGCCTCAGATATAAAGAAGGACCTCAAAAACCCATAGGCCCTAAAACTGAACATAGAAAATTATGACTGGGTGGATGCCAAGACTGCAGATCTTGGAAAGAATCCACACAGTCGATAATACAGTAATTTTTCTTTAACTCAATCTTTTTTTATTTTTCTATTATTTTTATCTTTCCTTCATTGGGTTTTTGGGGGGTTGGGACGTTTTTCTTCCTTTTTTTCTCTTTTAGCTTCTCTCATCTCTCTTCTAAATTTTTTTCTCTTCTTATTTTCCATTTATTTTGTTTTGTTCTCTGTTTATCTTTTTTCTTTTTCTTGTTTGTTTTAGTATAACTACTAAGCTGTCAAATCTCCAGATAGCTAGTTAACTACTGATACTGCTGTTGAACACAATTCTGTTGTTGGTAGTGGCAAAGTTGTTCCATTTAACAGGTATTTACTGTAGGTCAATATTTGGTTTTGTCTTAGCATTTATACTCTAAGTACAGATCTCTTTTCTATAGTTAAGGGTGGCATTTTATTGGTCTTTAGAGTTTGTCAATATTCAGTTTTTATTTGACATCATCACCGATGGTGACTTTATTATTATAGCCAAGGTGAATTAGCTATTGCTATTAATTGGTTTTTGTAGGATGCCAATATCTGGATTGCTCTGGGGTCAATGGACTTAACATATCTACAGAATGTTCCACCCAACAATAGGATATACACTCTTTTCAGCAGTACATGCAATTTTCTCCAAAACTGACCCCATACTAGCCAATAAAGCAAGCTTAAATAAATGTAAAAGAATTAAAATTAGTAATACTGTGGCCCATTCCTGGAAAATTTGGTACTGGACCAAATATACTCAAACCTCCCATCTCAAGTAAAGAGAGGTGGTTGGAACCCAGGACAGAGGCAATGGCCAACAGTTAGTCATGCTCAGAGGACACCACCGAAAAATAGACATTAACTAACAAGGTCTTCGCACTGGAAACAGAGCTTTCCACTACAATCAACCTGTAAACCTCAACACAAAGAAACAAAAACAGGAACATGAAAAGACAAGCCAATAAAATGCCTCCCAAAATTCAAAACTCCCCCAAAGCTGACACAAAGGACCTCAAAGGGGAGGAAACAAAAAGTCACATATCTGAAGGATTTGAAATGCTTCTGAGATTTAAAAAAAAAAAAAAAAAAAGATTGACAAGCCATTTGGCAAGTTCACAGAAGATATAAACAAAAAGATAATGGGCCAGGTAAACAAAATGATCAACATGTCCACAGACCACTGATACAAAGCTACGAGAGCTAAACAAAATGATGCACAACATGAATGACCAGCACAGAAAAGAATTGGAGTCCATAAAAGGGCTAGAAATTGAAATTTAGGAGATTAAAATTTCGGTTCAAAGTATGGGCAGCAGAAGTGATCAATTTGAAGTTAGAAGGTCAGAATTAGAAGACAACGTTATTGCTTAGTGACCAATTAATAAGAGATGCCTTAAAAACATCAAGAGAACATGAAAAATAGATCTAAAATCTCCTAAATGATGCAAAGATGACTATCTATGATTAACTGGAATTAGTGAAAAATCAGAAGACAGCATAAATTTCATAAAAAACCTGTTTATATGTTTTACATAAAAAACCTGCTTACTGAAATAGCAGAAAACTTTCCCAATAAAAGAAAAGAATTTAATATTCAGAGAGGTGATGCATACAGAACCCGAAATAGCCACAATCAAAAAGAACCTCTCCATGACATATCATAGCCACAATGCAGAAAGTCCAATGGAAGAATAGGATATTAATGGATACGCCTGGAAAATATATTGAGTGAAATAAATCAGACACACAATCTTAAATACTGTATGGTATCTCTCATCTGAGTGAGACATAGTACAAGGAAAATGGTATAGGAATGATAGAAAGGGATAAAGGGATGGATTTCTAGCAATAGGGATGCATGATCCAAGGGAACTAGAATGAGTGGTGAGGAGGAAGGGAAGAGGAAATAAAAATAAAGATATGCCATATACACAAACCTAATAACCCTAATTAATATAAACACTATATGCCTTAACATAAGCTAAGACAATTAATATCAACAAGTATGAAAAAGGGGATGGGAACTACTGGTGGATAGGCAATGGAAAGGGAAGGGGAAAAACAAATAAAAAAGAAATAAGCTGTATTATGTACATGTAACCACTTCCAAGACGACTGTAAACTGCATGAATTGCAAACATGTACTAATAAAATTGAAAAGAAAATTAAAACAACTTCTATAAACTAGCAAATTCTTTAAAATTAAAATAAATATGGTAACTTTTTTGAAAATTAAAACTAAGGCAATAAAGGAAGATAATGAAATAAAATTTTAAAAGAGGTCTGAAAAAAAGTAGATAGAAAAAAGCAATGAATCACTTACAAAGGAAAATCCATTACAATTACAGCAGACTGTTCAATACAAACCTTTAAGGCCAGAAGATCTTGGAGTGAAGTGTTTCAAACCCTAAAACAATTTCCAACCTAGGATGATATATCCTGAAAAATTATCTTTCAAAGTAGATGGAGAAATAAGATACTTTCATGATAAGGAGCACCTAAAGAAATTCCTGACCACCAAACCAACACTCCAAAAAATTTTCAAGGATATCCTAGAACAAGACAATGAAGCTAACAATGAGAAAAGGTCTAATAGAATGAATAGGTCAGGTAGGGCAAGGAGTTAAACAGAAGGGAAAGATAAGGAATCAGCAACATGAAAATAAGACAAAGATAGGAATAAGTTAACACCTAACAGTAGTAATTCTCAACATGAAGGGTCTCAATTTCCCCGTCAAAAGACACAAGTTGACAGAATGGATCAAAAGACAGAATTCCAAAGTATGCTGCTTACAAGAAACACATTTAACACAAAAAGAGACTCATACAATAAAAATCAAAAGATGGAAAACAATATGCCACACAACAGGAACTACTCAAAAAGCAGGTATAGTTAACCTAAATCCAGACAAAGTGAACTTTGAGCCAAAACTGGTCAAAAGAGGCAAAGGTCACCACATATTGGTTAAGGGAACAATCAAACAGGAAGAGGTAACAATTATTAACATATATGCATTGAACAACAGCACACCCAACTTTCTAAAAGAAGTACTACTTGACATAAAAGACCAGATAAATACAATTATAGCACAGGATCTTAATACTCCACTAACACAGACAGAATAACTAGACAAAAAAGGAACTAAGAAATATAAGAGTAGAACAAAATCTTCAAAGAAGTGGACTTAACAGGTATCAATAGAATGTTCCACCCAACAAGAATATACATTCTTTTCACTGGTACATGCAACTTCAAAATAGACCACATATTAGCCAATAAAGAAAGATTAAGTAAATGTAAAAGAATTGAAATTATCACATCATAGTGCAATGAAGGTAGAAATCAAAAAGAAAACACAGAAATTATTCAAATGCATGGAACCTAAACAATATACTCTTAAATAAGCAATAGGTTACAGAAGAAATCAAGGAACAATATGAGAAACCATAAGGGTGAATAAGGACAGAAAGGTATAATAGACATTATATAAAGGAAAGATAATATTCAAAAAGGAGGAGAATTAGAAAGGGAGGTGGGGGAAAAGAAGAAAGGGAAAATGAAAAGAAAGGAAAAAGGGGAAAAAAATGGAAAAATGTAAATAAAGCTGTTGTACATAAGGAGGGGAGGGGAAGTGGGAAGACGGGTGGGGGAGAACCAAGATATATCATGTACAGGTACAAATTAACTATGATGAATGTGATCATTATGTATACAATGTACCAATATATGTTCTTGGTAAATTAAAAAAAAAAAAGAAATCAAGGAACACATAAAACAGTTTCTAAACTAAAAGATAATGCCAGTACAACATACCAGAACTTTATGGAACACAAGGAAAGGAGTCCTGTGAGAGAAGTCTATAGTTGTGAATGCCCACATCACAAAAATAGAGTGGGCCCAAATAAAAGATGCACATCATGGTCCTTGAAAAACAAACACAATCCAAGCCCAAAAGTACTAGAAGGAAGAAAACAATAAAGATCAGAACAGAAATCAATGAAATTGAGACCAAAGAAACACAAAGAATTAATGAATCAAAGAATTGGTTCTTTGAAACAATAAATAAATAGACAAACCATTAGCCAATCTAACCAAAAAGAGGAAAGAAAAGACCCAAATCAATGCAATCTGAAATTAAAAAGCTCGAATCACAATGGACAATGCCAAAATTCAGAAAATTATTAGCAACTACTTCACAAATGTATGTCAAAAAATTGGAGAACTCAGAAGAAATGGTGAGATTCTTAGATGCATGAGTTACCAAAACTGAATGAAGATTTTAAAACTGAAAAATCCAAGAACAGGCAATGAAACTGAAGCAGTAACAAAAAACAAACAAACAACAACAAAAAAAACCACCTAAGAAAAGCCAAGATGTGACTGGGTTCACTGCTGAATTCTACAAAAACTTCAGAGAAGTTCTAACACCAATACTCCTGAAGCTTTTCATTGAAATTGAAAGGCAAGAAGTACTCCCAAAGTCATTCTGAGAAGCTACCATCGCCTGGATTCCAAAATGAGACAAGGATCCAAACAAAAAAGAGAATTACAGACCAATCTGTTTAACAAATATAAATGCAAAAATCCTCGACAAGATACTGTCAAACAGAATGTAATGAATCATCAAAAAGATCACACATCATGACCAAGCAGGCTTCATCCCAGGGATGCAAGGATAGTTCAACATACACAAATCAATAAATGTTAATGCATCACACAAACAGAAGGACAAAATCACATGATCATCTTAATAGACAAAGAAAAAGCCTCTGACAAAATTCAACACCCTTACCTGATAAAAACACTGAAGAAAACAGGTAGAGAAGAACCTTATCTCATCCTGATAAAAGTCATTTATGACAATCCTACTGCTGACATCATATTAAAGAGAGAAAAACCGGAAACTTGCCCTCTAAAATTAGGAACAAGACAAGAATGTCCACTATCACCACTCCTGCTCAACATTGTACTGAAAACATTAGCAAGAACAATTAGGCAAGGAAAAAAAATAAAATGGGTATGTATAGGAAAGAAAGAAGTCAAATTACCTTTATTTACAGATGACATGATCCTCTACATAAAAGATATCAAAAAATTCACCAAGACTCTTAGAATTAGTAACCAAATTCAGTAATGTGGCAGGATACAAAATCAACACACAAAAATCAACAGCATTCCTGTACACTAATAATGAACCCACTGAGAAAGAAATTAGGAAAAAAAATACTATCTACAGTAGTACCAAGAAAAATTAAATGCTTAGGAATTAACCTAATTAGGGAAGTGAAAGACTGCTACAATAAAAACTATAGCACTGAAAAAGGAACTCAATGAGGACATCATAAAATGAAAAGATACCCCTGTTCCTGGACAGGAAGAACCAATATAGTCAAAAGCGCCAAACGCCCAAAGTTGATATCCAGATTTAACATACTCACAACAGGGCTGTCATTTGTATTTCTCACTGCCAGCGGTCTCTGACTTGAATTCCATTGCCTGGTGTTAAATAACTAACCACTGATGGGTCAAGCCTCCTGATAGGTCAGTCATGCATGTACCTGAACAGGAACATGTTAATGCAATCCCAATCAAAATTCCCAAAAGTATTCTTCACAGAACTGGAAAAAACAATCTTAAAATTCACACAAAAGAAAAGAGACCCAGAATAGCAAAAGCAATGCTGGGTAAAAAGAGCAAAGTGGGAAGCAGCACAATCCCAGACGTGAAGTTATATTACACAGCAAATGTGAAAAAAACAGCATGGTACTGGCACAAAAACAGCCATGAGGGGTTAGGGATTTAGCTCAAGAAGTAGAGTGCTTGCCTAGCAAATGCAAGGCTGAGAATCCCGAGCACCCCCCAAAAAAACAAAAAAAGCAAAAACGAAACAAAACAAAAACAAAAAACAGTCATGAGATCAGTGGAACAGAATATAGGATGCAGAAACAATCCCAAGCACATCCAACTAGCTGATCTTTGACAAAGGGGCCAAAAACATACACTGGAGAAAAAATAGCTTCTTTAATAAATGGTGGTGGGAAAACTGGCTATTCATATGCAGAAGACTGAATCTAGACCATATCTCTTACCATGTACTAAACTAAAATCAAAATGGATCTAAGAACTAAATGTTAAAACAGAAACAATTAACCTGCTGCAAGATAAAACAGGTAAAGTTTTTAAAATCAGCAGGCAAGGACTTTCTGAACAGAGCCCTGGTTACACAAAAAAACTATATGGAGAATCAACAAATGGGGTTATATCAAATTTAAAAGCTTCAGCCCAGAAAAAAAAAAAAACCCAACAGAATGAAAGGACAATTTATGAGAAAACAACATATGAATGTGAAAAAATTTTGCCAGGGGGCTGAGGATTTAGCTCAGTGGTTACAGTGCTTGCCTTGCAAGCACAAGGTCCTGAGTTAGATCCCCAGCACCAAAAAACAAAAAAATTTTGCCAGTTATTCCAAAGAGGACTAATGCCTAGACTATATAAATAATTCAAAAAAAAAATCAGACTTCTCAAAATAAAAGACCCAATCAAAAAATCAGCAAGTAAAATGAATAGACACTTCAGAGAAGTACAAATGGCCAATAAATACATGGAGAAATGCTGAATATCACTGGCCATAATAGAACTGCAAATTAAAACAACACTTACCATCTCACCCCGAAAAGATTTGCTATCATCAAGAAATCAAATCATAATAGAAGCTGGTGAGGCTGCAGGGAAAAAGGAACCCTTCTATATTATTGGTAGGAATGCAAACTAGTACAACCACTATGAAAGTCAGGAAGGAGAGTCTTCAAAAAACACAAACTAGAAATTCCATTTGACCTAGTTATTCCCTTTCTGGTTTATCTTGCCAAGTTAAAGACATCATATTACACTGATACATACATACTCATGTTTATAGTACCACATTTCATAATAGGCAAATCTTGGAAGAGGCCTATATGGCCATCATCAGATGAATGGATAAGGAAAATGTGGTATTTGTACACAATAGAGTACGACTCTGCCACAAAAAAGATAAACTTGAGGCACTTGTATGAAAATGGATGCACCTCAAGACCATAATGTTAACTGAAATAAATCAGAAGCTTAAGCGTGACTGCCACATGGTTTGTCTTATATGAGAAACCCAAATTACAAACTGAGCAAAATAAAAGACAGATAATAGGAAGCAGGGAGATGCCTTTTCTCAAAGGGGAAGGGCATCAAGAAATGGAGGGAGAGGGGATGGAAAGGGGATGAAAAAAGGATTTAGATGTGTAATGTACATGTACCAATTCCACACAAGGAATGTAAACATTATGTACTTCAAATATGTACAAAAAAAAAAAAGGAAGAGGATCAGGACATGAATGGATGCATGGATGGATGGATGGATGGATAGATGGATGGATGGAAGGGGATCAAGAGATGGATGGAAGGAGGAAGAAGGAAATGGAAAGGAGACAAAAAAAGTAGTTAAGATGTATTATGTACGTGTACCAACATTATATACAACACACATTATATACAACAAAAATGTCCTAGTAAAAAACGATCTGAAAAAACTGACAGGTTTTAAGATTGTTTTGGCTACTCACAGTCCTCTGTGTGTCTATATAAATTTAGAATCAGCTTGTCCATTTCTAAAAGAAAAACAGGCAGATGGAATTTTCACAGAGATTATGTGGAATCTGTAGATCAATTTGTGGAGTACTGATATCTTAAATCTTATTTCCATTTGTTTAAGTCATCTTTAATAAGGTTATACTGATGTAAAATAGTTCCAAATAAAAACTATGAAATGTACAGAAAAATGTTACACAAATGATTTCCACTTAAAATTTTTTAATTTGACTTGGTTCTCAAAGTCTTATACTACACTCTGCCTGCCAGTTTTTCACAGGTTATCCCAATTTTATCCCATGTTATACTCTTTCTTTTGTAAGTGCATTTTCCAAAACTGCATAAATGCACAAAAAATTCCAAAGACTGTTTAACTTTTATTTGAGAAAACCAGGTAAAAAGCAAAATACAGTTTTTCTTAGAAAACAAAGGAATTCATTAATGTCAAGGTCAATTGTTTTTCACAGCAAAAATAAATTATGTAAAATTTAAACTCCTGGTTTGTATTGTAATTCTTTATGCACACAGACATACACACACACTTCACATATATTCACTGAAGGAAAAGAGTAAAACTACAGATTTCCACCAAAATGGATGATCTGCAGCCACTTTTACTCCAGGAGTTTACATTAGTTTGAACACTAGATCAAACTTGTCAATTGGATTGAGGTTCCATATTGTATGACAATTACTATCTTTAAGCATTAGACTTCGGCATAGCTCAGGATGCTTACAGACCTAAAACTGAAGTGCTAAGTTCTATCTTGTGTGTATTTTTCTCTTTTTTTCTCCTTTTGGCTAAGTGTATTTTAAAAATTACATTAAAAATGTGTAAACTATTATGTGCTACATGTGAAAGTAAAACAGAAAGATTACTGCTATGTCTACCAGCAGCACAATCCACTGTTTTTTGGGTTTTTTTATTTTGTCTTCTGACAACCCTTTAGGACAGTTATTTTGGGAAAAGAGCCATAGCTAAGTTCAAAAAAGCTTTTCAGTGCACATACATTAATAACTAATAAGAAAGCAAATGAATCGTCAGGTAAAGGGACATTTACTATTATTGATGATGCTTCACTGCTAACGAGTTTTTTAATATAGTGTTAATTTAGAACTAGTATTGTAAAAATCCTCAGGGGCTGGGGATTTAGCTCAGTGGTAGAGCACTTGCCTAGCAGGCACAAGACCCTGAGTTCGATCCCCAGCACTAACCCCCCAAAATCTTTCAAACCTTTCATACTACTTTTTGCCATATATTATTCCAGACATGGAATAATATTAACTCTCAGGTCAACAATTATTTACTTCCACATTGTTGGAGAACAAAAGAGCAATCTTGGGACACAAAGAAAACTAACCCCCAAATCTCAAAGTAAAGATTATGAGCCTTAAAAACAAAACAACCACCAGTGTTTCGGGGAAGCACAGTCACCAAGATGATCAGCCGAGTAGCGCCTGCACTTGCTGTGGTGATCGGTGTAGAATGCTCTCTGGGTCTTTGTATTCGTTGGCTGGATTCATGACAGCTGCATACACTTCACCATAGGCTCTGCACACCAGTTCTGTAGACTGTTTTATAATCTGCTCTCTGTTGACAAGCAAACAAAGATGAACACATCATCCGAAAAGAAAATGTTCACTAAGGATTGTAAGAAACTTCATATTTGAATCACTAGGTTTTTATCTCTGTATTTGTCACGTCACCACTACTTGAAAATCACTGCACAAAAAAAAAAAAAAAAAGAAAGAAAATCATTGCACAACTACACAAATTGCTTTCTTGATTTGGGGATAAAAGGTATTTTTAAATGTTTATTATTTATTAAAGTGTTCTTCATCACTACCTAGGTTCCACAGGGGTGGGATTGTGTTTTATTCATCTTCTGCGCTATCTTTAGTCCAGAACAGTGCCTGGCACACACAGACACTCCTTGTTTATGACAGGGTTGTGCCTGATACACCCAGTATAAGTTGAAAATATAAGGAGTTGAAAATGCATTTAATAACCTGATCTATGGAACATCACAGCTTAGCCGAGCTACCTTAAACATTCTCAGAACATCAGCCTGCAGTTGCACAAAATCATCTTATTCTATCATAAATAGGCCTGTTCTATAATAAAGCTTATTCTATAATACAGTATTGAATACCTCATGCAATTTACTGAACACAATATACTGTCGTTTACCTTCATAATTGTGAGGCTGACTGGGAGCTGCAACTTACTACTGCTCAGCATCATGAGAGCGTATCATACTGCTAGTGAAGGAAAAGATCCCAATGCAGACTTTCCACTGAATGTGTATCACTTTCACATCATCATAAAGTTGAAAAATCCTAAGCCACTGTAGGTCAGGAACAAATTGTGGACTGTTAAGCTGTGATCCATTACCAGTGTACCGATTTTGCGAAAATGATTAATACCACCTTAACCTTAAAGAAAGAGCATTCAAATATATCAACACCTTTATCTCAGAAAAACTTAAACGCTCATTCACCTATAGGTCCTACGTTAATACCTCATGTCTTAGATTTCTCTTCATCTCTACACTGCTTGGCTAAAATGTAATACGGTACTTGGCTACAACAAGTTGCAGTACCCTTCAAAATATATAGTTCTACAAAGGCACACAAGAGAGTAATGGCCACAGTCTTAAAAAGCTTTAAAAATTAACCAGCCAAATCATTAAATCTGTACCAACTGTCTCCATGTTGTCACATTTACTTCCCTCATTCTCAGTCACCTACATGTGTATCACCATCACAATACCTGGTGATGAGAACACTGCCTCCAATTTCCTGAGTTTTTACAAACCCTAAAATATAAAAATATCTTTCAAGTTTTATTCTAAAATGTACTTTTCTTACAATGTTTCCTATTTCTCTTAATGATATAACCATGTCCATTCGCCTCTGGCCTGGACTACATGGAACTCTCACTTGGTCTTTCTCCTCCCGGTGTCTCCCACGTTCGTGACCCACCGTGAGCACGGCTGTTAGATGGATCTTTCTGAAGGAGATTCATTATGCTCCTCTTAACAGAACTTCAGTGGTTTCCTTCAGCTTTGACAAGTCAACATTCCTTCCTTCAAGAAGCTCGCCTCAGTCCCGTTGTGCTCACACTTCCATTTGCCTAAAACATCTTTCATCACTTTAAATGTCATTAATGTTCTACAGAGATGTATTTTCTCATCCACAAAGTCTCGATTTTCCAATCTAGAAATGATCACTTCCTTTTTGGAACATCCACTGCACTTTCTCTGTTCCTCTCTTGCGGCATTTATCACTTCTAATATATTAAAGCTTCTACATTTTCTTGCTTCTCATATCCTTATTATAGCTCTGTGCTAGGGAAGGGGTAGTTCCACATCAAACCTACATGACAACTGCAATGGAATCCGACTTCAAAACATACTTTAAAAAAAGTTTGGAATTATAGAAATATATGATGTTTACATCTTAGCTATCCTGCAAAACTTGAGGTAACTTGATATTGCTTATATTCATACATCCCTTAAAAACCTAAATATATTTTGAATGCTTACTGAATGGTTGGAGAAAAACAATTTTTTATAAACTTAAGGAGTTCTATTCTTGGCTCATAAACCACCATTCTTTTTCATTAAGTAGTAGGGTGACTATTTCAGGTTGATCTTTTTCTTCACATAGTCGAGTATATTTATATGACTGGTCAGACTAACATGATAGTAATGGTGGTAATAAATTAAGAAATCAATGCCACGAACCCACCATCAATAGAAAATGTTCTTCAGGCTGTTTTTCTAAGAATTTTGTTCATTTTTTAAATAATATTAGCCCAAGTGATATATTTGTAAGACTATCTGTGGAAATACATGTCTATGGTCTAGATAACAACCTAAATAGTTATAATCCCAGCTCATCAGTACCTCATTGTGATGGAAGCCTGAGCTCTTGGTAAGTTAAACCAAACTGATATTTTCCAAAAACTGCTAAAGCTTCCAAAATGAGAATAGGTAGAAAGATGATGCACTGAGTAAATTCTCTGAGCAGAGTGGGGTGATTGATGTCACTGGCTGTCTTATTTTTCTGATGGAAAGGAATCAGGCAGAACTGGTTTGGAAATGTACTTAACTAGATGAGGCCTCAAGAGACTTTTTGTGGAAGGGGTGTGCTGGGGATTGGACAGGGCCTTACACTTGCTAGGCAAGCACTCTACCACTTGAGCTAAATCCCCAACCTTGATATTTTTTAATCTACCTTGATTTCCTATAATTAATTAAACTTAACAATTCAAAAAATAATGCAAAAATTATTTTTCAAAAATTAAATAGCTGAAAACCATTAAAAACTGTTTAAAAATGTGTCAAATGTATATTTGAGAACAATTTTGGAACTTGTTAGATATTAGATTTTAAAAAGTGTTTTTAGTTCTGGAAAACCGATTTTGGGGAGTGTACAAAGCATTTATTACATTTCATACTCTAAAACCTATGCACACCCTGAATTTGGCATATATTTCAGAGTATATAAGAGGATGGAAATAAGGTTATTCCTTCTTAATCAAAGTTTAAAGTCAAAATAAGGTACAATAATGAATATTAAATTTAATTTTAAAAAGTGTAGAGAAATTGGTAAATACAGAATGACTTATTAAAAATTCTGAAGTAGTGGATTTTTCATTTAAACAGATCAATAAATAAAATCAAGACAATAAAACCAAGCGTAGTTTGTAATTTACTTCAAATTCTAAATTTTGATGGTATAGGGCTTCTTCACTCCATTCCTCAGTTTAAGAATATAGTGAGGGGTTGGGCATTTGGTGGTAGAAGAACACTTGTCCAGTAAGCATAAGGCCCTGGATTCGATCTTAGCACCCTTCCCCCCAAAAAAGAAGATAGGGAAAGGATTAAAAAATTAACATAGGTTTTCTGGGAAAAATAAAGAGATATCAAAGCTGGTAGAGAAAAAGAAGTCTTTCAGATAATGAGAAGGAAAAAGGCAAGGAAAAGGAACTGTTCCCTCTGTGCTGTCAGCTTGCTGCCCACACCAACAGGATAGAAACAAAAGCGGAAGTCAGGTATAGGTCCATATATTCACTTTCACAAAGTCTTTTCTATTGGAGTCCACTGAACACAGTAGAGATAAAGTGGTACAGTGAAAGAATAACTGTCAGAAGACTTGAATTCTAATGGAAGCTCTGCCATGCACTATTGTTGCTTTGAACAAGTAATTAACTTTCAGGAGTAACTTCTCTACTACAAAGCAAAGTACCTAATTAAATAATCTTTATAAGATGCTTTCAGCATTTAAATTATACTTTTTCAGTTGAGAGTTAACACCATGTCAATGAACTGTTTAAAAAAAAAATCTGTGTCTATCTACACACACACACACACACACACACGCACGCACGCACGCACGCACACACACAATTACTTTGAGGAACTGGATTCACTAAATAATGATATATAATAATCAACCATATTAATTATTTGCATATAAATAGATACTTCTGTAGTGCTAGATCAGTTTTATTCCCTATTTTTTATTTTCTCTTTTACTATATCCATTTTATTTCTAGTAGTAATTACCATGTAAGTTTAACCTTTATTTTAAAAAGTGTTTGTGAATATCTACCTATCTATCTATCTATCAATCATATTGCCTATTTCTCTGCCTGGTGTACTAGCCTAAATTATTTTGCTACTTACTAATATGTGGGACACACAGAGTTTCAAATAATGATGAATCATTATGGTGACAGTCAATGCTCAAAATGGAAAATTTTTAGATATTCTGTAACTAAATCCGAAATGACAAACAAATCATTTCAGTCCAGTCATTGTGTTTCTGAAAACTTGGAATGTCTTATCTACTGACCACTCCATGAAAAGCAATTTTCTTCTCAGCAGTACATGAACTCTGGCTCTAGCATGGGTATCCACCTGCATTATGACCAATCACAGCCACAGGTGATGGTTGGAGAGTAATTTTAGAATTGTTTCTGTAGTTCTGCTATTAATAGGACTAAGGATGTGCAAAATGGTCGGTCAAATGGGGGAAATCTTTTATTTTAACAGAAGGCAGTGGTGGCAAACCTATGGCACACATGCTGTAGCCAGCTGTTTGTTATCACTGAAAGCTCAAAAAGGTTCACCATTACCGACATAAGGTATGATCTTATACAGAGTTAGATTATTAACTTTTCTGGGGTCTTTGCTACCATGTAATATTCTTGGGATTAACTTCTTAAATGGTGCTCTATTGGCCTTGGGACAGTTTAATAATTCATCTAGTAGTAAAATTTACAAAAATTAAAAACATGACTCATACAACAAAGAATGAACATGTGAACAAAATTAGAACAAAAATCTAATAATTCATTAATGAGGAAACTACTAAGATGGTAAAGCTGGTTCACATACCATTTTGAGGAACTGGCCATTTATAAGCACTGTTGGCAGAAATGTAAACTGGGGCAACCACTATAGAAATCAGTATGGAGATTCCTCACAACACTGAAACTAGAAATTCTATTTGACCTAGCTATTCTACTTCTAGGTATCTTCCCAAAAGAGTCAAAGACATTGTACCACATACATGCATACCCATGTTTGTGGCAGAAGCTTGGAAGTGATGTACTTACTGATCAATAGATGAATAAAGATAATGTGGTATTTATACATTATGGTGTGCTATACTGCCATAAAGAGAGATGAATTGAAGTCATTTGTAGGAAAATGGATGCACATTGAGACCATAATGTTAAACGAAATAAATCAGACACACAATATCACATAACTTATATGAGACGCCCAAAGCATAAATAATTTTTTTAAAAAGATAGGTAACAGGAAAAAGGGATACAGATTTTCTGCAAATGGGAACAGAATCCACAGACAGGGAGGAGAAGAGGGAGAATACAATTAACACAGGTTAAGTACATGAATCCTAAACAATTGACATAGGTTAAGTACATCTTACTCCTTAAAATGAGTATAAACCTTATGTACTGCAAACATGTACTAATAAAATATTAAAAGAAAAAGGCTACACACAAAACATGTTAATGTGCTATGGTATAGGAAAAGTCATAACATTTGGCACTACTTTTTCTACAAGATAACATACTCCCGCAGTTTGGAAACTTTAATCAATGGTAAACAGAATGAGACAAAGGTACACTCTCCTCAATAAATAATTCCCATTGGGCTTCCTGACAATGATTTAAAACAACACTAAAGGCATATGTTGGTCTTCTAGACCTCATTTACTTTATTTCCAAGTTTTGGAAAAATATCATATTTCTTACATTTAGAAAGCAGTTTGTTGGGCTGCGGATTTAGGTCAGTGGTCAGAGTGCTTGCCTCGTAAGCACAGGGACCCAAGTCCGGTCCCCAGCACCAATCAATTAATCAATCAATAAAATAAAAATTAAAAAAAAAGCAGTTTGTTATATTCTATCATATATCATTGAGAAAATATAACAATCATGTAGTTAATTTACTGTGAGAGAAAAGAAAACAGAATTGAGGGAGATCAACTTGCTAAACAATTTCACAGAAGACCATATTTGTACATAAGAATATCCTACAATGAGAAATTCAGTTTGTCCAGTTATAAAAATCACAGTGCCACAATACCCTAGTATTATAAATTATGAAACTCTAGAACCACCTGCAAAAATCATTCTCATTTTCAAGTATGTTCATAGAAACTGATCCTGTTTCAAGTAATTGTTTAAAGCACTGAGATAAGAAATGAACTCTACTTCTAGAGTCACTGAGGTTGTCATTAATCAGTACTTCAGGATTTTGGTTGCCATACCAACATGATACAACTTTCGTTATTAACATAAACCTAGCATTTCCAAAAATAGCTTATTTTAACTTTCGGGATCTGTGATCACTAAAATTGAGTTTTATTATTACCACAGTTAAGAGTGCAGTCAAGTGTGCCAGAGGAGAAAAGGTGTTAATGATTTAAGGCTGAAAACTAAGAAGAAAACATGACAATATACTTAAAACAGAGTGATTAAAATTTTATTTCTTTTTATCACAATATAAGCATCAAAAATGTCACAATGGGTCAAGTCAGTTTTAAGGCCCAGGTCAGATTGCTGTCTGTCAAAGTGAAATTTAAACATATTTTATATGAGATCAAGGAGCACAGTGTTATCTATCACATATGCCATATGTAAAACATCTCTGAGCTTTCTTTAAAAATAGTGAAATAACATACTTGACATATTTAGAAAAATACAAAGTAGCCTAGTGTTGAAGAAAATAGGCTCAGGAATTAGTAATAATAGATTCAAACCCTGGTTCTACTTTTTACAAACTGTTGGACCCTGGTCATCTGTTTAACTTCTCTAAGCAATGTCTTCTCTGAAAATGGAAACCCTACTTTACAGGCCCACTGAGAGAATTAAAGACTCTCTAGTTGAGCAAGATTCTCTAGTTGAGCAATTCGGATTACATTACGGAGGCTGGGTAGATTGAGGTGGATGAGCTTGGGTAAAAAAAGAGAACACCTTGGACACTAAGGTGACAATCTAGGCACAGATGATGCTACCATAGGCCAGACTATAACTGCAGAGATGTTGCAAAATGATTAGAGGCTGCTTTCACATTTTTTTTTTTTTTTTTTTGCTATGCAAGCAAATAATAAAATGGTTCCATGGGAATTTTGACTGGAGTTCTGCAAATGTAACAATTTTTCTGTGTTGATTTTGAATTTGGTCAAGTAACAACTCTATTTTAGGTTTATTTATCAATTGCTTGCCTTGTTTTTTTGATACAAACACCTAAAATCAATGAGTTAATTCTTTTCGATAGTTATGACTAACCTCATTCTATTGACTAGAAACTCAAGGTAAATAGTAGATGTGGTAGTAAGTATGCATGTCTTATTTAGAACTTTACTAAAAATGTTTCTAAGGCTTCATCATTAACTGTGATATCCATTGTATATTTTCAGTGTTCCAACACGGTTACATGGTATTCTGTAATCACTTAATGCAGTGAATTAAAGTAAGGCTTCTCTTTGTAACTTCTGGCCGTAAGATAGCACTCTTAATGCAATGGATATTTGATTTATCTTTATCAAGGACATTTTATATCTTAAAGAACTCATGCATAGGATTTTAAGTGTAGCTTTCACCAGTACAAAATATTACCTTTTGATATTTTAATAATATTCATCTTGAATTCAACTTTGTTAATATGGCTATTCCTGCTTTCTTCCTGTGTTAGCTCTGGTAAAGAACTCTGGAAAGAACTGTTCGGTTCTTTCACACCATACTAACTTTTGGCCTACCTTTTTTTTTATTAGTGAAAGGAATGTTGAAATACATAGCTATGATCGTTGATGTGTTCCTCTTCAATTCTATGAGACTATCATTCATGTTATTTAAGACTCTGCTTTTAGATACATACTCACTACTACACGTTCTTCACAAATTGATCTATAATTACTGCAAAGTGTTTCTCTTCATTTGTGCTACTATTACCTGTCCTGCAGATAATTATTCCTATATTAATAAAGCTGTCCCAGATTTATTATGATTACTGCTTACATGGCATATCTTTAATCATCCTTTTTCTTTTAAACTATCTGTGTCTTTGTATTTGAATTGAATTTCTTATAGGCAGCAGATAGTTAGGCCATGCTTTTTCATTCAATCTAATGAAACTCTGCCTTTAACTGGAGCATGGAATTCTTTTACACTGGCAGAGTTACTTACAAGGCTGGATTTAAGTGTATCATCTTGATATTTCTTTTATATTTGTCCCATCTGCTCTTTTTTCCTCCTCCTTTTCTTCTTTTTTTTAAATATTCTATGTTATCTTTTGGTGTATTACATAATTTTTGTGTCACTGGTTGCTGTGAGATTTACAATCTACTTTCAAACATTTCATGGATAATTTAATAACCTTACATCATAACAGTTACCCATCTACTTCTCTCTCACCACTCCATCTTTTGTTTTTGTTGTTATATATTTTATGTCTATGTGGAAAAAACCTCAATTCACAGTATTTCTGCTTTAAATGGCCAACTGTCTTTTATATTTAACATTTCTTATGCTCTTTATTCTTCTGTATCGATGTGCATTTTCTTCTGTTATCATTTTCCTTCATTCTGAATAATTTCCTGTATCATTTCTTACAGTTCAGTATGCTAATGATAAATCTTCTCTCGTTTATCTCAAAATACATTCATTCATAGGTATATGCTTAATTTCTAGCATATACAACAGAGAAAAAGTCTTGAAGAGTTCGCAAATTACATCTATTTGTCATAGACTCATTTTAGGAAATATCTACATTCTTTTTATTAAGTTACTTACAGAAATCATTCTGATTCAATAAGCAAAGACATATTAAGAACAGATGCTGCATGCATAATTGTGATTTCTGTAGTACCAATTTGTTTTTATATCACTATAAGGTGAACACTGGAGTTTGGCATTAAAAAATAATACCCTCTAATTGACCTGAATGAAGGAAGAGAAAATTCTTTAAAATCACTTTCTTTCTCAATTCTCTCCCGCCATCCCATTTATTATACAGTCTTGCTTCCTGGCTATTTAAGTTTATTCAATAGTTTATTCCAAGGCTGAGGTGCTCAATCAAAATCTCCTTTGAAAGCCAGTTAAATTATAAGACAAGAAAAAGGGAAATAAGAGCAATAGGTGTGCCAAAGTATGGCTATCACGGAGATAAGTAATGTTTAGAACAGAGTACTAACAAACCAGGCAAGATTTGAAATCGTTTACTAATTATAGAGATGTTAGAGGAATATACATGCAAGGGAAAAGTCTCAACAGGGTCAGGTCAGATCCTTGGGAGTGTTGAGGTAAGAGAAAAGACTGAAAACTACAGATTGTTAAAGATAAACTTTATAGTGTTGACAGTAACTTTTTTCAAGTAAAGTATTTGATATTTAAAATATGTGCATCTTTACCAAATACTTAGGACCAAAGCCACTTACTTCACCATGGCACTTAGAAGAAAGTTCAGCTGTGGCATTAGTAAGTTGTCTGGGGCTGACAGGTAACGATCAAACTGAACCTAAAGGAAGAAGAACAATGTAAAACATATCTGCTAACAAACATCTTAAATATAACCATCTCTTTTAAGGATTAAATCTTGGGGAAAATCCCATATTCCAAAAACTAGTTCTTTTTATTCAAGTAAGTATTTCTTAAACATTCCAACTAAAACACCCTGTCAATTTTTTAATACAGTCAATATTTGCAGTACCTTTTAAAATTCTGAATCCAAGCCACTCATTTTAATCTCCCTAGCATTTATTGTTTGTTAATCTGTTAATTTGTTCATGAGCCTATTCAGTCAAGTAATATTTCTCAAGTATAGTATTACCATTAGGAAGGTACTATATTAGGTAATGGGACTACAATGTTGAGAACCAGGACAATCCTTAGCTTCAAAGTGCTTATATCCTAGTGAAAGAAGTACTACATAGCTAATCGTGTAAATAACTACATAATTATAAGTGTGCTAAATGCCAGAATGGAAAAAACCAAGGTACTATGATGTGTTGACCAGGGTCTAGCCTCTTAGGTCTGCAGTGAGATCCTAAATAAAGGACAGTGGGTAGATGACTGTATATATGAAAGCCTCAGGAAGGAAGGGAGATGGTGAGATGTGTGGAAATCAGCTCACCTGTATGCTTTTCGAAGGACTTTAATTCTTACAATAAATGCATTAGCAAATCCAATGAAGTTAAGGGCTTAATTTGATTTCAGTTTTATAAAGCTAAATCCAGCCACAGCAAGGAGAAAGGAATGAAAGACTGGAATGGCTGACATGAGGCCACTGAGTACATAGCTGTTGCCGCATTTTAGACAACAATGGCAGCCAGGGTGGAGTGAAGGGAAATATTTGAGAAAGCCAGGATAAAATCATCAGGACTTGGTTTGGACAAGATAAGGATAAGGCAGGCGACTGGATAAGATAGGATAAGGATAAGACAACTGATAAGGCGATTGACTCTCAGATTTCAGATGTGCATAAATGAATCCACAGGGGCTGAGGATTTAGCTCAGTGATTAGAGTGCTTGCCTTGTAAGCACAAGGGCCTGAGTTCGATCCCCGGCACCACACACACAAAAAAATAAATAAATAAAAATAAATAAATGAATCCACATTATTATCATAATACATAACCATCTTCTTCACCCATTTATTTAGTTATGCAGCAGCTGTAGCCCTTACTAGATCCTGTCTATTTTTATCTTGTTTCATAGCATGATGTCTAGAAAATAGCAAATATTTGGTTAATAATTGTTGAAATGATAAATGGATAGATGTTCTTATTAACATTGAAGTTAAGAACACTTGGAAGAAGATTTGGTAGGGATATCCTGAATTAAAGTGCTTTTGACATCTCCCGTTTAGAGGTAACAATCATCTGTAAATAATACCATAGATCATATACAAAATTCAACCAAGACTTTTTTTTGGAGACATATTTTCTTTTTTTCTTTTTTCTGGAGACATATTTTCAACTTAATTGTTTTTAAAATGAAGACTAGGCACATGAGAATTTTTAATGGGGTTTAAAAATATTTTGTCTGAATTACAGACTGAATAAATGTTAGGAGAGGAGAGACAGGAGGAAACACAAATTTACTGGGTACTAAGTAATGTTATTAATTTGTGTAAACAGGTCTTCTTCATTTTGTGGAATAAATACCTTAACATAAAATTATTGGATAGTGAGGTGAGTTTACACATAATTTTCTGAAAAATATATCTTTTTAAATCAATCTCAAATTCATTTATTTTTATTTGAATTTTTTAATATATTTTCTTTGCATTTCTATAATTTTTGCTGGTGCAGTTTTTGGTATATGAAAGTTATAACTGTTACTTCTATATGTACAGCGTCTACTATATGTTTTTATTTTATGTAGTATTCTAAATTCTACTCTAATATTAAAATAGGGGTTTGGGAATTTAGCTTAGCGGTAGAACCCTCACCTAGCAAGAGTAAGGCCCTCAGTTAGATCCCCAGCACCCAAAAACAAATAAATAAATAATAAATAAATAAATAAATAAATAAATAAATAAATAAATAAAATAGTTAACACTGCCACCTTATTTGCACTGTTAGGTATTTGGTAAGCCTATCCCTTTATTTTCAGTTATTTTTAGTTCTGGAAGATGATATTTTTAGTTCTAGAAAGCTGTGGCATCAAAAAAAAAAAAACAACCTACAGGATTATTTATGAAAGTCAAACCATTTTCATACGTGTGAGTATTTTAAACACTTAAAGTAGGTGGAATAATACAGCAGTTATAGGCTCACAGGTTTTGGAAAATGACCTTGTAGGTTGAAAGTGATTGTCAGAAGAATAAAAAGTCAAAACAGGAAAAATGCTCGGCATGATCAGTAAAGGTCAATGGCTATTGCAGTTGTTCATGGTTGTTATTACTATTATTTAGTAATTCTGTATTAAAAAGTTTTCAAATAAGATCTTTCCCATTGGGAACAGGGCTACATGACTTAAATATTATACAATGGAAGGTGCATATATGCAAATTATATACTTAAGCCAGGGAAACATACAGAAAAAGTGGGGTTCATGTGGAAAGGAAGGTGAGAGCTCTTCAGCGAGAAGAAGGTAACAAAGTGGAGGCCTAGTGGGTCCCACACTCAAGAATAAGAGACTGTTTTAAATCTGATTTCACTCACTATCTGAGGAAGACATTGGGAACTATAAATTAGGGATCATGGCAGTAACAAGTCCATGACATAGAGCCTGACTTCTTCCGCATCTATTGTTCCTGTTTCTCCATTAGATTAGTAATAAAACTCTAAAAAACAAAGAAATCCTAAGCAATTCATATTAGCCACTAGGATACAGGTAAATATAAATCTTAGGCCTGTTCAATTAAAAGAATACATGCTCAATTATTATTAGACCCAATGTGAACACAGTATATCAGAGATAAAAATTATCATCCATGACAAAATTATCCTACAGAAAAAAATGAAGGATAATGTTTGATAAGAAAATATAAGTTGAAATACTTTATAATGTACTTACCATTGCAGCCTTCAGTGCCACCGAGTCTAAATTGGGCAAATTAGCTAAACAGCCCTGTTTAAAACAAACAAACAAGAAGTGAAGAAACTGAGGAGATACATTTCAGTTACTTATGTCCTATGGACCTTTGGTGGATTGTCCAAATTTGGAAAATAACTATTTCCAAAGTGAAAGCTGGGAATGTGATACTGAGCAAGAAAGAAGCACTTATCAACAATGGAAATATGATACTTTATATTTACTCATACACAAGAAAAAGAAGGCAATGAAGCACTTGGAGAAGACACATGACTTTCACTCATGGAATTTTACAAAACACAGAAAGGCAGAATAACTGGGTGCCACCTGGTTTAAATTTGCTTACTATTTGGGCACAAGTGATTTCTGAGATCTTCATTTAAGAGTTCTTGGGCTAAAATATATTCATCACATTAATGTCCTTAGAAAGAGCTCTGCTTTTTAAAGAAAGTTGGGGGCGGGGCTCGGGATTTAGGTGAGCGGTCAGAGTGCTTGCCTACAAGGCACTGAGTTTAATCCCCAGCACCAAAAAAAAAAAAAAAAAAGAAAGTCGGTTTATTTGGTATTCTAGAGTCCCCACCATTCCAGGTGCTGGAAAAATTGGCAACCACATGCTGAAAACTAAAACTAGATACATGTCTCTCACCATGTACTAAACTAAGATCGAAGTGGATCAAAGACCTAAACATAAAAACAGAAACAATAAATCTCCTGGAGAATAAAATAGGAAGAACTCTCGAAGACATATGGGTTGGAAAAAAATTTATGAATAAAACTCAGACTGCATGGGAAACAATTCAAAGAATTGATGCTTGGGACCACATCCTATTAAGAGGCTTTTGCACAGCAAAAGAAATTACTAATAGAGTAGGGCAAAAAATCACAGACTGGGAGAAAATTTTTGCCAGCTGTCCCTCAGACAAAGGTCTAACATCCAGAATATATAAAGAACTCAAAAAGATCAAACCTCCCAAATTTAAAGACCCTATCCAAAAATGGGCATCTGAAATGAATAAACATTTCTCAGATGAAGAAATAAAAATGGCAAGTAAATATATGAAAAAAATGTTCAACATCATTGGTCATTTGAGAGATGCAGATCAAAACAACACTAAGATACCATCTCACTCCAGAAAGAATAGCTATTATCAAGAAATCAACCAATAACAAGTGCTGGCGGGGCTGTGGGAAAAAAGGAACCCTCCTCCACTGTTGGTGGGAATGTAGACTGGTCCAACCACTGTGGAAATCAGTGTGGAGATTCCTCAGAAAACTACAACTAGAGGTTCCATTTGACCCAGCTATTCCTCTGCTTGGTATCTTCCCAGAAGAATTAAAATCATCATATCACAGTGATATATGCACAACTATGATCACAGCAACACAATTTGTAATAGCTAACTCTTGGAAACAACCCAAATGCCCAACAACTAAGGAATGGCTAAAGAAGATGTGGTTTTTCTACACACTGGAGTACTACTCTGCCATAAAAAAGGATAAACTAGAATCATTTGTAGGTAAATAGATGCACCTTGAGAACATACTATTAAGTGAAATAAATCAGACACTTATTAGTACACAACGAATTGTTTCTCTGATATAAGAAACCATAAGTGTAAATAAGGACAAAGGGGTAGAATAGATACTATGTTTCAAAAAAAAAAAAAGAGAGAGATAGTATTCAAAAGAGAGGAGAACTAGATAGGGAAAAGAGGGATAAAGAAGAAGGTTAAAAGAAAAGTAAGATGAAAGGGGAAAAAATGGTAAAGTGTAACTACACTTGTTGCAAATAGGGAGGGGTGGGTGAATGGAAGAGAGGGGAGGGGAAGGGGGGAAGAGGGGGGAAAACCAAGATGTATCATGTACACGTACAAAATAACCATGTTGATTATGATCATTATGTATACAATGTACCAATACATGTTCTTGGTAAAAATAAAAATAAATAAATAAATAAAAAAGAAGCATTAGAGTCCCCACCATTCCATTATCTTATATCCACTGGGGTTCTGGAATTTAACAAGCTCATCTGTTGGCCCGGCCCCCAGAAGTGATTACTTTTCCTTAAATGATTTGCTAAATTAAAAAGAGGATAATGGCTATTTAGATAGTAATCCATGCATTCAATTACCCAATAACAAATACAAGATTTTGAAAATTTACCAGTATGATAACTTTATGGATTTTATGACTTTATACATTTTATGATATTAATTTCTATATATTTTCATTACTTGTAACAAAATTATTTGTATAGAAAGGACAGTCAGTATTCTGGCAGACTCTACTATGGATATCTCAGGCAGTCATCTAAGAACCATACATACATTAGCTCATTTAATATTGAGAACAATCCTATGACACAGATACAGATACTATTATTACTTCCAACCTGCAGCCTAGGAAATGAACACAGAGATGTAAATTACTTTACCGGGAAAACATAGCTAATAGTAGCAGAGCCAAGATTCAAATTTAGAGTCCAGTTCCAGAAATCCTACTCTAAACTGGCCAGGTTCTCAAATTAAGAATGTCCACCCTTACCTGTTCGGGTTTATGTTGCTGCATAGTGTTGTAGATGTAACTCAAGCCTACTCTAGTTAAAACATAAGAAGCTTGCTCATTTATAAGTGTGTCCAAATGTGCTTCAATCTAAAATAAAACACAGCAGAAAAAAAAAACATTTTAAAAGAGGATTAACACTGATGAGACTAAAAACAGGCCATGCTGCAGGCTGAGCTCATCATAATGGATTTTTCCTTAGAGACCTTTGAACTGAAGTGGCTCTGTGAAATCTAAGATGGAAATGATGGGAAGAGAAGAGACATACCTAGTTATAGAAGGCACAGGATGGCTTCTACAACATAGGCTTTTTCTACCCACAAAGAGGAAGTCCTCCTAAAAGGAAGAGAAAGTCTTACTGGGAAAAAACAAAACCAAACAAACAAAAAAACAACTGAAGAGGATTCCAGGAACAATCATTAGCCAAAAATATGGTTTGCTTCTCAGCTCTTTTAAAAACTGATAATAAGCAGAACACAAACAAAAAACACTAGTAACAACCATGTAAAGTAGAACACTTAGGGCAGATGAGGGCCAGACAGACACCCTGACCTTCTGACACTCCACTGTGCTGGACTGACTCAACAAATCAAACCAAGTATCTGAGAAGCCTGGAGGAAATTCCACTGCAGCTGATGGGGTAAATTTTCCTGAGGTTAAAGCAGGCCTGTGACAAGTACAGAACTGAGGCCCCAGTAGAACCTTGGTCAAAAGATTTCAGAGGAAGTTCCCTCAGTTTTACTGGTCAGTGTCACAGACCACAGCCAGTGACATCACCTGTCACCATCTCAATGCATGCCTCGTTCAAGCAATTCCAACAGCTGTATTCTTCCCACTAAGAAAATAATGCATTTTTTTCAAAATAAATGATCAAGGAAGCACAATTACAGCCCTTATGTACTGGACTTACTAGAAACCAAAGAAAAACAGGATGTACAAATGTAAACAATGAACGAGGAAAAGAGAATAATTAACAATTAAGAACCAAATTAGAGGTCTGAAAGAAAATGGAAGACAAGTAACACAGAAAAAATACCAAAGACAGAGATCAAAGTGAAGAGACTTAAAAGAAGTTAGAGAACAAATCCATGAGATAAAAATCAACCAGGAGCTTCAAAATATAAAAAGCATGACACATGGAGAAATGAAAACTAAAGAAATAATGAAAACCAGTGAACAAAAGAAAGGTTTAAATCTCCAAACTGAAATGGCTCTGTGAAGTCTAAGATAGAAATAATGAGAAAAGAAATATACCTATTATGTCTTTAGAAAATACTTGTACTCAGAAATACTCATAAGTTTCCAGATGGATAGACTTGGTTCCTAAAAGCAAAGGATAATTAGACTAACTTGGTGTTTTGTTTTGTTTTTCAGGAATTTTTAAAATTTTTATTTACTTAATTTATTTATTTTTGGTTTTTTGAGACAGGCTCTTGGTATATAGAACAGACTGGCCTTGAACTCACTATGTAGCCCACACTGGCCTTACACTCTCAGTGATCCTCCTCCCTCAGCTGCCCAAGTACTGGGATTACAGGCGTGTGCCACCACACCTGGCTAAACTGGTGTTTTTATTTGAAACACTAGAAGAAGCTAAGAGTGGAAGAATGTTAATAAAACAACTGATAGACAATAAACTAACTCTTTGGAAGACCCCAATAAACTACACTTTCAGTGGCCATACCCTTGTTTGGTCCTTGCCCATAGTGAACCTATGATGCCCCATGCAGCCAGCATCAGGCAACATCATGTTCACAAGCTCGATGCAAGTACAGGGGCCTGCCTTTGTAAAATGCCCACTGAGGGGCCTGCTAGTGGAGTCCCAGGGCAGTAAGAAAACACCTACTGGAGGCTAGAGAAAGAGGAACCTGAATTATCTGCTGGTAGAACAATTACTGGCAATGCTACTAGAGTAATAAAGATCTGTCCAAGGAGATTTCTGGAGAGAGTTGAAATACACATGGTAAATCAAGCTGACATATTCAACTAGGGGTGGGAGGGATAACCAAAGAAACAAACTTGATAAACAAATAAACTCAACACATAGATGAAGAACTTGAGTATGGAACGTGTAAGAAAGGCAGCTAACTGGAGATGAACACTGAACACTTGATAATATCTGAACATTTTATGAAAACATTTAGACAAATGTCAGAGATTGAATTAGTGACAAATTCAAAAAAATTTTTAAATGTCAGCAATTCCATAAAAAACAAAAAAGTCATTGAAGAAAGGAAAATTAATCAATTTTCATTATATGGCTCAGCTTTCACTACTGTTTACAGAGTAAAAATAAGTTACACAATATTATACAATTACATCACTGGAAAGATGATAAAGCTCTAAGTATTAACATTTCCTCTGTGTCTGTGTGTGTCTGTGTTTGTATAAAGCAGAGGACTGTATTTTTAATGTCCAGAGTGCAAGTTTAATATGCTAAATCCAGACAAAAACTGAAAAAAAATCTGTACGTAGCAACACATACAAGCATCTGGAGTTATAAGTATCAAAAGAGGTAAGTAAAAGAACTGGAGGAGCCAGGCATGGTGGTACATGCCTGTAGACTCTTAAGCAATGCCACTGGGCTTATAGTGAATAGAGTGACTGGTATAGCAAATTGTAATGTTTTGCCTAACACTGCTTTTCATGTAGACAAAAATGTATCTGTCCTCTGTAACACATTCTGCACTAGCTACACAGCTTGAAAATTATAGCATACTATTCACAGTTCAGAATTTACAATCTACATACAGCACTGAATAACTATTTAAATTTAAAAAGCTTCATGCTACCACCCTATATTATGGACTGAATCAAGTATCCTAACCCTGTCACATTCTGCCCTCGCAGAAGCTGAAAAACAAAAAAAAAAAGCCAAATTTGTGTGTGCATGTGTTTATCCTTCCACTAGACTGTACCAAGGATTTATAGGAAATAGGTCACTGAAATTAGCCAAAGCTAGTAACTTAAAGCTATCACATACAGAAAAAAATATTTCATCACAGTGAATAGACACTTTATAGCAAAAATTTACCTGAAATTGTAGCATTTCTAGACGTCTGTCAGTAAATTCAAATAAGGCTAATGTTGTTTTCATCATATATAGTGAATTGACCATGAAAGTGGCCATGTCAGCTGTGCCTAAATTGCTAGCTGATACTGTACACATCTGGAGGAGAGGATCCAAGACACATGATAAAACCTATAAATGGAAAATAAAATTAATTATTTCCTAATCAGTGATAGACTCCTGGATTAATGGCATGTCAGAATTTATGCCAAGCTAAGTGGAAGGCAGCCAACATACAGACACACATAAGAAAAAGATTAAGTGATATAATAACTACATAGTTCTAAATTCCAGCAGCAATGAATTGATACTTTTTAAAATAAAGAGAACTGGTTTGATATTGAAGGATATCAGCATCTAAAGAAAAGGTTAGTCAAAATATCTGGGTTACAAAGGCCAGTTTAGAACAGAATGTACAACAAAGGACTACAGGGCTATCGCTGCTCACGAATTTACAAACTACCTGCACAAAATCAGCTTGACGAGCATCTAATGGTACAACTGAAGAATCATGAGATGCCAAAACTTCACGCAGCAACATGAGTGTCTGATTTAGGGCAGAACTTGGTCCAAGATCAGGCGGTGGGAGTTCAACCTAAAATAAAGAAGGGTTTATCGATAGTTTTCCACTAAATTTTAAAGTATATTTGCCAGTTCATGGTAAAATAATATACATGAAAAGCATAAAACTTTGGGTAACACATTCATTTATTCTGACGTATACTAACCAGCACAGAAAGTGACACAAGTTTTTTTTTTCCCCAATACCTCAGAATTAATGTAACTTAGATTTCTACAGGTCAAAAATTTACGAGGAAAATTAATGTTCACTTGAACTGCAGAATAATATTCAACGTGCATTTAAAAATGATCTGAGTTATTTTTAAGCCCAAGTCACAAGAAGAAAGCAACCTACAGACAGTGCTATCCTAACTTTCAATTATAATATGGTTGAGAAAGATCACCTACTCTAAGGGCCAAATCTCATGGATTTTGGTTCATTACATCTAGGTTAGGGGTTCCAGAACTGATCTTTCAACAAGCATTCCTGGAAGGGGCAGAAGGCTAGTCCATGGGCCTCAGACTTTGAAAATCACTTCACAGAATTGAAATCTTGGGCTCTGTAACTAAATCAAATTCAAATTCTGGGACTATCACTAGTTATATTACCTTGGGAAAGTGAGTTAACTTCCCAGACCTTCAGAGGGATTCTGTAAGAATTAAGTGGAATTCTTGTACCTAAACTACCAAGCAGAGTGTCTAGTACTCACTGACTGGAGGGCCTACCAGTTCATAACCCCACTTAGAGGCATGATACCTGAGAAGATGTAACTGAATTTTTATTTATCTTTAATAGGAAAAAGAACCACGGAATTTATTACACGCCTAAGGCATGTGAGTATCTTGCAGTAAATTTTTAAAGAACATTTTCAGAATATTTAAATGTTTTAAAGAACATTTTTTGTAAATGAAACAAAATTTGGCACTTAGAATTCCATGCAGGAAACAACAGCCTGTGTCAGGCACAAGCATCTCTATACATCAAGATTATTTTAAGAATGATTCATGTGTAAAAATTAATGCCTAAGGGGCATCAGAAGTAATGACAGAGTAAGGACCTGTGAAAATTCTGTCTCCTTTATAAAGATAAGAACAGAAAATTATGAGATGTGAGCAAACAAATAAGATGTTCGTGACATTAAAAAAGAGTAATTTCCTGAGAGACCACAGACATTGGACTTACTAGACAAAGACTTTAAGTCAGTTATTACAAATAATGCTCAAAGACCAAAGGAAGCCATGCTTGAAAAACCAAAGAAAAGTATAAAAATAATGTCTACAAATTGATAAAGATTACCATTAAAAAAGAAGCAGAAAAGATTAAATAAAAATTCTGGAGTTGAAAACACAATAATTGAAATAGAAATTTCACTATAGGAGTTCAGTAGCAATTGGTTTAAGCAAGCACAATAAATAATGAGTGAACCTAAAGACCGGCCAATTATGATTACCCAACCCAAAGAACAGAACGAAAAATAAATGAAAGAAAAATGAATGGAGCTTCAGTGATTTGTGGGGACTAAATCAACAACATAAGTATTATCAGAATTCAGAAAGAAGAAAAAAGAATATCTGAAGAAATACTGGATTTAAAATTTTTTTTAAAATTATATTTTAATGGTACACTTTAGATGTACATAGTGATAATATTCATCATAGGGGATTTGTACCTGTACATGATACATCTTGTTGCTTCTTTTTTCCTGTTCCCCTCCCCTTCCTTCAGCCCCTTAGAAGTCCTGAATTTGAAGAAGATTTATATAAAGAAGTTCACTGAACTCTAAGTAGTGTAAATTCAAAGTAAACCACAATGAGACATAATCATACTGTCAAAAGACAAGACATAACCGTGAGAGCAACAAATTGGCAGTAACTCATTAGGAGCAAGAGATTCTCAATAAGATTAACACATGATTTCTCTCCAGAAGACCCTGGGTAACATACTCAAGAGTTGAGAGAAGCAACTGCCAATCAAGAATTCTACATCCAGCAAATCTATTGCTCTAGAATGACAGCAAAATTAAGACATTCTCGAATAAACAAGAAGTATTGACTAGCAGTCCTGCCTTACAAGAAATACTAAAGACTACTGGATACCAAGGCAATAACTCAGTCAACACGAATCAATAAAGAACCTTAGTAAAAGTTCCAATATACACAAAAGACACTATTAAATGTATTTTGTGTTTGTAGTTTATTTTTCCTGATTCAAAAACAACTTCATAAAACAATACTTATAAATCTATGTTGATGGCCATACAACGTAGTAAGATATAACTTGTAACAGCAACATAAAGGAAGAATGGAGCAATCAATATAGGAGGAAAGTTCTTATATACTTGAAAGTAAGTGGGTATTAATCTGAACTAGATTGTTATAAATTAAGATGTTACTTGTAATTCCCAAGGAACCACTAAGAAGATAACTAACCAATCAACTAACTACACACAAACACATAAATAATAAGGAAATTAAAATGGTATACAAGAAAAAACAGACTTTTAAGATAAAAACGATTATTAGAAACAAAAGATATTTTATACTGATAAAAGGGTCAATCCATCATGAAAATATAACAATTATAAACATGTATAATCATTTTTATCTTAAAAGTCTGTTTTGTTAAAATTAGTACAGCTAGTCTAGCTGGCTTTCTCTTGGTCATTGTAAAGTGTGTCTTTTTCTATCGCCTCTCATGAAGGAGGCTGTGCTCAGGGTTGAACCCAGGTTTTGCACTGAGTTATAGTCCCTTACCTTTTTTTGTTCATTTGTTTCTGAGACAGGGTCTTGCTAAATGGCCTACTCTGTAATCCTCCTGCTTTGGCCTCCCAGCCAGCTGGGATTACAGTTGTGTGCCACCAGACCCAGTTATATTTTACTTCCAGTCTATTTATGTTTTTAAATATAAAGTGTATCTCTTGAAGATAGTATGTAGTTTAATCATGTTTTTAAAAACTTTATCCTATAGCCTCTGCCTTTTGATTTGCATGTTTAATCCATTTACCTTTAATCTAATTGCTGGTAGAGTAGGATTTATGTCTGTATTTTGCTTTGTTTTCTGTATATCTTAAATCCTTTTTTGTTCCTCTGTCTCTGCATTACTTCTTTGTGTTAAGTGTATATTTTCTCATATACCATTTTAATTAAATTCTTTATAGTAAGTATACACATTATTATTTACAAAAAATAACAGAGCGGGGCTGGGGGTTTAGCTCAGTGATTAGAGTGCTTGCCTTGGCCCTTGCAAGCACAAGGCCCTGAGTTCGATCCCCAGCACCAAAAAAAAAAAAAACAAAACAAAACAAAGCAACTCCTTTCTCCCTAAAAACTAAATGAGATACACCAAGTTGCCCCTAAAAGTAAATTTAGGGTGACAAGATAAGGATGATGATTATTTTCTTCTTTCTTTTCATGTATCTTAAATATTTATCCAACAAAAACCAGTATGCACATAATGGTAAAAAATTAATTACATAAAAGTACTAGATAAACATTCATGCATACGCACAAATAATATAAACTGAACAGAAGATATTCATATAGAAATTACTCGGTGGAAGATTTACAAAGCACAAATCAGTGTAATTTATTGGCAATCTAATAGCTTTAAAATATAAATAGGCAGCTATATAAACCAGAATATGTTTGCATTTTAATTTCCCAATACTTTTTATAAATAGAAAAAAATAGTAATCAATAATTTGACAAACCCTCCAGGAAAGGTAGGTGGGGAGTAGAACTCTAGTAAAACTACACATATTATGTGACTAAGATATTAAATGTTTAATGTGTAATTTTCTAAATAATAAATTATAGTGTATAATGTAGTATGTTTCGATACAAAAACCTTTTAAAATATCTTCCAAATACCAAAAATATACATGTCAATTGCCAATCAAAATAGAAGACCAATAATTGAAATCCTGTGTACCAATAAGAGAAAGTTGGAAAGAAATTTTTTTTATCCCCTTGAATTAAAGTCCTTAGAGTTGTCTGAATTTAAAGCAAACCTTGCCAGAAACACATCTTCCACAATTAGAGCCGAGTGGGCACTACCTGAAATCATTCCATGGCAAATTGCCATTCTCGGAGACGCTTTTATACAGAGCTGTCAGATGAACAACAGGAGGGAACCCCATAAAGTACACTGAAAATGACAGCAGTTGATCGGACAAACAAGATTTCAGACTTTACGATTCTATGGTATATATATAATAGAAAATCCATTAGCACAGTATTAAAGATATCTGCCAAAAAGATAAGAGAAAGAGACCTAACATTTATTAGGACCTCCTAATGCAGTAAACAAAAAATGCAAGATGTTATGAACATGTTTGCAGGTATGTCTATATTTAAATTTTAAAAAGGATTGAAGTGTTAAAATATTGGATATTACTTTTAAATAGATAATTTTAACTTTCCTTTATATTTCTAATACTAAATGAAAGACATCAGAGTCAAAAAAGCACACTGGTATGAATCTATTTACATGGGCTTAAACAGCATGAAAGACAGGAGACAAAAAGGTAGTGGTCTTTCTCAGGGAGGTAATGATTGAGAAGAGGCACAGGAATCCTGAAATCCTGGTTTTATTTCATATCTTGATGTAAGTGATGGTTAACAAGCATATACAAATATAAAGATTCAGTAAGCTATATATAACATAGGACTTAGGTATGGGAGATTATATATCCATATAATATCTAAAACTCAAAACATGATTAATAAATCTGAATGCTCAAGAGTTTTACAAACATATTTTTGTATTTTTATGCTCATTTTACAAATGGCAAAGTTGAAATATAAAGAAAAATTTTACATTTAAGAGCATTCAGTCTACTGAAAACTTCATATTCCATTTATTAGATTCTCTCTTTAGTGAAATGTGCAGCGTTATCACGAAAAGGAGACTTTGTTCTTCCTGTAACTATGTACTTTTTATCCATTTTGTAGTACAGGTGTTCTGACTTAAAAGAGTAAGTGAAAGTCATAGAAACTTCATCTCCTGCAACTGAAGTTTTATTCTTTCAAATATTTTCTATGAAAGGTCCTCCAATTCCCTCTTGCTTTTAAAAGGCCCACACCCATTTGATTTCAAAAAATAAAATAAAAACAATTCAACCAGAAATGATGTTATATTTTAAGCAAATTTGTTTGTTCTACACATTGACTCCTTTGCTCTTAAATATGTATGTTCCCATAATGGATAATATACATTGTCCATTAAAGGAAAAGTTTTTAAGTCAATAAAATTATTCCAGATACAGAGTAAAAAAACTAGTATTTGTTTGAAATAACATTTAAAGCATGCCAGCTAAAAAATAATGTGTTTTTGTCTGTTTGTTTTTCCTGGTAGGAATCTGTAAAGAAATAATATAAAACTCAAAACCATTCATTTAGAACAGCGCTTCTCAAACATTAATGAACACATAAGTGTCCTGGGAATCTGGTTAAAACTCGTGTTCTGACTCAGCAGGACGGGAGCCAGGCGCTGAGACATCTGCGTGTTTAATAAACTCCCTGCTTACATCCGTGCTATCGGTCTACCTATAGCTTTCAGTAATAAAAGGGGACTAAAGCAGTAGCCATATTGCAGAACTTTCAGTAATAAAAGGGGACTAAAGCAGTAGCCATATTGCAGAACGGAAATCACGATTTACTTAAAAGATCTTTTTTTTCCCCAGAGGACTGAGCAAATCAATTATATTAATTTGACATGGGTTTTATTTATGACAGAATATATCCTTTTAGTTTAGGATTTTACTATTTCTCATTATAGTGAGAAGATTTCAGAAAATGTTGAGCTTGAATTGATAGGGCCCCATGTCTTCGCAGTGCAGACTGCAGCTATGAATGTTTCAGAACGTGGATAATGAAGGAAGCCCACTTATCTGAATGCTCGAGTGCTTCAAATTCCTTTGTTAGGGGAAAGGTACATCTTTCAATAAAACGTCCTTGAATTTCTTTTCATACCAGATAATGAATTAGCTGCTAAATATGTTTTTTAAAAAGGAATCATATTAAAAAATATGATATAAGAGGAATATATTAAAAGGAATCATATGAAAAAATTCTCTCTGGCTATCCCTGCCCGGCTCTTTCTTTAAAACCTATCCTTACCAACAATTTCACTATCTACTTAAAATTCTATGAACAAAAATTTCACTTGGGTACTTTGCTAATGAAGAACATTCTGCAATACATGTTGTTTTCTTCAAAATGTTACAAGCATTTTAGAGGAAAAAAATGGTTTATAAGAAGCCATACAGAAAAGATATAAAATATTAAAATTTGACAAAGAAGGATATTCTTGAAAGAAATCTGAAATGGTTAGAGATATGTTAACAATATCATAACCTAATCTCAGTTTAATGTTAAAAAATACCCAAAAATAGCCCAATTCATATTGGAGAAAAGTACTTCAGAATACAATTATATACAACAATGGCAACAAAAACAACAATAAGGGTCAGAACCCATTCACTGCTATAAACTCATATTTATAATTACTTTAGTTCCTTTTGTTAAACTATTCAAGGTTTTATTTGGAAGGTGCCTTTCATTAGTCATTATAATTTCTTATTGTCTTACAACTTTCATTTTACTCTTACACTAGTAAAAGTAAGAATTTAGGATGGGGGGAATAAATGGATAGCTATTTAAGAAAAATAAGATCCTGACTTTTCAGTATGGACAAAAATAAACTTCAGGTAGTTAAAAATATGTAGATGTAAAATTACAAATATATAAATATGAATTTGTTAAATAATCCATAATTTTCTCACTAATACATGCTAACTTTGCAACACGTGAAATTCAAAGTGCTTTTCGTTGTGGGAAAGTTTTAAGGCCTGGAATGCTTTCAAGAGAGAAACTATCAAGAGAAAAAATTTAGGTTTTATTGTGAGAAAATTCAAAGCTGACATGTCAGAAAAGACTATGACAAATGATAATTGGGGGAAACTGTGTGTAATACATATGACAGTTTATATTCTTAATGTATAAAGAATATCAGAAATGGGCAAGAATAAGATACAACTGAACAGCAAATGGCAAAAGACACAAACAAGCAATTTACCAACAGGAAATAAACATAAATAGAATGTTCATTTTCAATAGTATCACAGAACTCAATGTGAGAGGAACATTAAGATACCACTTTTTGTGCATCATATTGACAAAGATCTTTTAAAATGCTGGTTTTGGCAAAGGTAGGCATATTTGGTAGGAGGCAGTACTGTAGACTTGACAAATGGATAGAAGAAAATAAATATGAGTGCTTGCCTACAGTCACAGAGCATTTGCTGGACATCAGAGGGCTCTGCTGACGTTGGAGACAATGAATTTTAATAATTCCCATCTGCATAGTTACATGACTTTTTTTTAGCACTGTTCCACAGTTAAAGCACATACATAGCAGAAACTAAAAAAAAAGGATTAAGGCAGGATGGTTCTGCAAAGTGAGTTTAGTAAAATAATAAAGGTACAAATATTTAGAGGTAATGCCAAGATAATGATGGAATGTGGACTAGCAAAAATGAATTGAACCAGTCATGCATGTAACTAGTATTTACTGATTCTTCATGGCCTGAGATATAGGAAAATTATTTTTGTACATTGATCTTTTCACCAAACACCTTACTAAAATTAGTTTTGTAGTTCTACAGCCTTTCAGTTGATTCTTAGGTTTTAGAAGTAGACAATCACAGAATCCATAAATAATCTGTTTCCTCTTCTGAAATATTTAAATCTCATATTTTATCTGGTGTTTGTATGATGGTGTTTTAGTTACTTTTCTCTCGTTGTTGGGACAGAATACTCAACACCCAAAGTTAGGGGAAGAAAGGTTTATTAGCTCACAGTCTGCAGAGGTTTCAGTCTATAGTCCGCTGGGTCCGAGGCGGCGGGGCGGCGAGGCAGGGTGGGCTCATGGCAGACCGAAAATGCAAGGAATGTATGCAAATAAGCAATACAAACAAGCAGCTAGTTAAGCTTCTTCCTGTCTTCTATCTAGGCTACCTGCCCCCAGGGCAGCCCACACTCCCACCCCCCAATCTCAGGCTCACATCCTTGATCCCAGCAGAACAATGCCAAACCGATCAACGGATCAATTTAGTAATCACACACTCTAGATCCAGCTATCTCTTACCACATGAGGCTTTGGGGGGACATCTAGACACAAACCATAACATTCCGCCCCTGGACCCCCAAAGACTCATGCATAGCCCATTATGCAAAAGGCATTTAGTCCACCTCCAAGAGTTGCCAAAGTCCTAACAGTTTCAGCATTGCTGAAAAGTCCAAATCCAAAATCTCCTCTGAGATTTAAGGCAAACTCTTAGCTGCAAGCTCCTGTACAAATGAAAAGAAGGTTAAACACTTCCAACATACAATGGCACAAGATAAGCATTACCATCCCAAAAGATACAAATAGGGGGATACAAAGGAACGG
>PVJO010008731.1:0-72500 GCA_004026905.1 Hystrix cristata | reverse complement strand
GGGCTGAGGGTTGGGGTCCTTGTCCTTTCTGGAGCGGACATTGGGGGGCTTTTGTGTGGGCCAGGAAGGCCGCCACCCGGCTCCTGGTTTCTCTGTAAATAAGAAACGTGGACTGGAGGGAGGAAGCGGTGACAATCATACATTCCACTTTATTTCAGTCACTTCCAAACTGATTACTCTGTGAAGTGGAAAATCCAGGCAGATTAATGGTTTAATTCTCTTTCTCTTTTCTTTTGCTCCCCCTCACCCGTTATTCAGTTTTTTCCCCCCTCTCTTCTTTTTGCATCTTTTTTCACCTCTCAGAGTTGTATTAAAAAAAAAAGCCTCGAAGCGAAGCCTTGGTAGGTGATATGGAGCAGACTGGCACTGTGGACCCCAGGAAAGATGGCAGGTCCTGCCAGGAGTGGTCCCCAGCCCCACCTCGGCTCTTCCTGAACCCCTTTGTGGAGTCACAGTGCCCGCTCAACCCTTTAACTCTTTTTCTCTTTGGCTATTTTTTATTTCCTTCCCCCTCAAGTTCTGAGTAAGAGCTTGAAGTGGAAGGAGTGTTGATTTTCGAGTGCACAAAGGTACACACACACACACACGCACACACACAACTGCAGATCACACAACCGCACGCGCAAACATGCACACCAACACGGCGATAGAGGCGCTCGGAGATCTACAGAAAGCCAGCTGTCCTCCTGATTTCTCTCCGCTGCTGATCTGGCCAAAAGAACGAGAGGAAACTTAAAAAAGAAAAGGAGGAGGGATCGATTATTCGACCTGTACTTGAACCCGACTGAAAGAGATAAAGCGGAATTTTCAATAGGTCCCCTGCCCTTTTCACCAGGAGGGAAAGAGGAGAAGAAAAACAAGAGATATTTATATGACAGCAGCTGCTGAAAATAGCATTTCAGAGCCATAAAAAAAAGGGAAAACGAAATTCAATGGAAGAAAAGGCAAGAAACTCTTCGTCTGCTCCCCAAAAGGCGAGGCAGGCGGTTGAGTGTCCCCGGCTGAGATGCATGCGCGCCTTCTATAGATCTGTTTGAAATTATACTTGTCATTGAGGGGGAATTTATGCTTCTATTGATCTGCAAAAGGAAAATATTAAATGGTTTGGTTTTGATCTTTCGGTGACCCCAAGGTCAAGGGTAGTAGCAGATTAGTATTCATAGAATTCATCACGGAATTGCAGGCTGCATCCACTTTATGCAAACATGCTCCAAAAGCAGGCAGCAAATGGCCAATGACAAGGAAAAAGCCACCAGGACTTGCTCCTTCCCACCCTGCGGGGCTCTCCCTCTTCCATCCCCTGGGGGAAAGACAGAAGCAGCAAAGGGGCGAGTGGATGGATGGATGGATGGATGGGTGGACAACAGCTCATGACTGACGTGGACTTGCACAAAAGGTGGGCTTCCAGGTTGGGGAAGGTCAAGGGTTTCTGACACTGTGTGGACATTATAGGGTGTAGCTGAAAGAGCCAGAAACCTGAGCCAGTGGGGCTCAGGCAGGGACTAAGGGGCACCCATCCCTGCAGCAAGACTTCCTGCGAGGGCCGTGCACGGACGGGCAGACACGCATGTGCGCGTCTTCTCTCTCTCTCCCTCTCTCTCTCTCTCTCTCTCTCTCTCTCTCAGCCTTGGCAAGCGGAAGCCTGGGTCTTTCCTGAAGGGGGCAACGTGGAGCGTTTCCCCAGGATGACACCATTGCTTGTTCCATGTCCAGGAGTTTCCTACATGCAAGACAGTCCAGTGCCCGGCAGAGAAGGAGGGAGAGGCCAGGTGTCTGCTTCCCTGGCCCGCTGCGGCCTTTCCTTCCCTCTCCCTCAGTGGCCGCTGGCCGGGTTCGGGTGTGTGTGCAGAAAGGACACGTGTGAAGCCCCTAGAGGCAGCCGCAGACACCCCTCCCACCTCGCATTCAGCCCACAAGTGCCCTCTTAGCAGAGTCTGTCCCCAATGTGGGAGCATTTGGTCAGGAACAGAGTCACTTGCCAGCGCACTAAAAATAACCCACCAAGCATATCCCTGCAATGGCAAGAATTCTGGCTGGCCCTTGTTCTGTCGCTGATCGGGGCCAGTGAGGGGACAGAGCCCCACTCCCACTGGGGGCCTGGAGGAGGCGAGGGAGGCGACCTCCAGGAGCAAACGCAGCCCTGCTGCCATCCTCACCAGGTGCCTTGCCTGTGCTTCTGTCTCCCAGCACCCCCAGCACCCCGAGGAGGCCGTTAGCACCCATCCTATAGACGAGCAAGCTGAGGCCCAGAGAGGTAGTGGGGCTCTACCCTGAGCTCTGCACAGCCAGCGAGGCTCGCCCGCTTAACTGCCCCACTCTGGGGGCTGCCACTTGGCCTTCACGGCTGGGGCAAATTCCAGGCCTGGCCCATAGTTCAGGTTCTGAGGGCGGGGAGTTTGTGGCGAAGACAGGGCTTGGGGGGTGGTCTGGGGCTGCAGGGAAGGAGAGGTAGGTGACTCCAGCCCCTCACCCTCATGCCTGCTGAGGAGGACAGCGTTCTGCCTATTAATCATGTTTCATTTATATTAGCTTGACTCGATCTACTGTATATTTGAAATGGATTTAATTTTAGATCACGCACTATGGAAGGGGGCCAGTTTGGTGTAAGGAGCATTATGAATATTTTCCATAAGCTGGATATACATTATCCAGGGACAGATATACGAGTGGCGGCCCAGGGCTCCTGGCTGGGGAGGGGACCTGCTCTCTCCCTCCTGCCCCCCCTTGCAGCCCAGGGTCCCGGGGCTTGGGAGGCCCCTCTGCACTTTGTCCCTGAGGGGGTGGTGGGTGTCTCTGTCCCATCTTTCTGCTGCCTGTGATCTCATCTCCCCTGACCTTGAAGCCTCTGCTGCTTGCAGCGCTGGCCGAGGTGCAGGCCCAAGTGCTGTGTGCAAGGAGGAGGAAGCCAGAGCTGCCAGGGACCCAGGGGGCTGGAGCCCCGGCCTGACCCACCAGCTGTTCACCAGGGTCGTAGGAAGCGGGGTCCTGGAGGGAGATACGGAAGATGGGTGGGGTTTGGAAGGAGAAAGACCTCAGGCCTCCCACCTTCAGACCCAAGCTTTGATGGGCAAGAAGAAAGCAGGACTCCATTGGTCGAGGGGAGGGTTGCTCCTTCTTGCTTAGCCAAGCAAGAGTACCAGGCCGGACTGACCTTCCTGCGGCCCCCAGTCCTGGGCGGGGTACCTGCGTCCTGAGCGTGGCTGTGGACCTGATCCTGGGCACTGCCCCTTTCCAAGGGCATCACAGACAGGAGGCCCCTGTTGAGCCATCAAGTGATTCCAGACCCAAGCTGGGAAACAGGAGCAGAGAAGCTGAGAGTCCCGTTCAGGGTCTTAGAGTGAGCTGGGAGGTGCGCAGTGCACTCATTTGTGTGACGCTTCATGTGTAGCAAAAGTGGCTCCTTATTCGTTCTCCTCCCGGCCGCACAAGCAGGCCCTGCTCTCAGAGCAGAGGCTGGGGCAGTCAGAGGACAGGCCCGTGACACAGCTGGGGAGCAGCAGCGCAGGCCTCCCACAGCTCCCTGCCAGCCGCAGATACGGGACACCGAGCCTCAGGAAGTTGGGCGTTTATCTCCATCCTGAGCCGTTCATCCCCTTCCACCCCCAGGTCTGCCCCACCTGGTTTCCCCATCTAGGCAAGTGGCTGCAGCATCCCCCAGACTGCCCATGTCCCGCATCTGATTTCTGTCCCTGCCACCATCTCTCCAGGCCACAAAGCCCCCTACCACTCCAGCCTATAGTCTGCTGTTGCTAGCGGGTAAGAACTTGGTTCACACAAGTGCTTGCCTCACATGCACGAGGCCCTAGGTTCCATTCTGCTGCAAACAAAACAAAACAAAACCAGAAGCACAATCATGCTGCACATTCCTCCCCCATCGCTCCTAGGACCAAATCCCAGATCTGCTGCTGGCCAGCTAAGGAGACTCATGGAGAGGGGTCTCTGCCCCCTTCCCCAAGGCCACCCCTTTCTTGGCCCTCTTAGCTCCATTTCCTGACCTTTACCTGCCGTTGGCTGTGACCCTCTACCCCAGGACATTGGCGCAACCCGTTCCCTCTGCAGAGGCCACCACCCTTCTCACTCTTTCCCTCCTAGCTCCTCTTCAGCCCTCAGGGAGGTCCCTGGTCCCCACCCAAGTCTACATCAAGTCCCACTTGCACCTTTTGCAAACTTACAGCCATAAGCAAGCAATTACTTAGGGTCTCACTCTCCAAGACTCTGGTATACCCCAGGCCTGTGTGGAGCCAGGTACCAGCCGGCACTTCCGTTTTTGCCCCATCCGCTCATCCGTCAGTTCCTCCATCGACAACATGAGAGTAATTCACCCATCGCGCCCCCCAGCCTGGGCTGGCAGCCTCTCAGAAGTGGCATGACGCTTCCCATATTCATTTTAATTTAAGGTTTTGTAAGTTGTAATAACCCCCTTCCCCCCAAATCACTGGGGACCGGGACCTCCATGACAGCCCCGGGCAGGGAGCTGAAGGGTAATTGCATTGCACAGTGCTGATGGCAGCTGAGGGCCGGGCGGGGCCCTGCAGGGCGGGGAGCCAGGCTGGGTGGGGGCCTGGAGTCAGGACCAGTTGGAGCGTTTGGGGACCATGTGGCCTGTGGTCTATGGTAGAGGGGAAGACGAGTGGGCCAGTGGACAGCTGCCCTAGAAAGGGAGGCAAAACCTTCTCTTCCAGACACCCCGCTCCACCCCCAGGATGAGGCTGCTTCCCTCTTTTCTGGGGCCAGAGATGGACCCCAAGTGGAGGAAGAATCTGGGAGCTTAGATACAGGGACCGGCGATGGCATGTAAGTCCTGGTCCTGCCTCCACAAACTGGCTGGCATTAAACAAGCCACTTACCCTCTCTGAATTTCAGTTTTCTCATCTTTAAAAGTCTTATTTTATTGCTGGGTGTGGTAGCGCATATCTGTAACGCCAGCATTTAGGAGGCTGAGGCAGGAGGATCGCTGGAATTTCAAGGCCATCCTAGAACTTTTTTTGAGACTCTCATCTCAAAAAACCTAAGTAAATGGGATGGAAAGGGATGTTGAGGCACAAATGTCCCTTCCTTGGACAAATGTCTCTGCCATACCTGTCCAAGGAAGACCCTGCCCACCCCCACTGCACTAGTCACTAATTGCAGCTGGAAAGGAAATGTTTGTTTGTTTATTTATTTATTTATTTATTTATTTATTTATTTATTTTGGTGGTGCTGGGGATCGAACTCAGGTCCTTGTGCTTACAAGGCGAGCACTCTAATCACTGAGCTAAATCCCCAGCCCCTCCTATTTTTTATTTATTTTTGCTCCTCACTCTAAGCTGTGGGTTTTTTGGGGTACCTGAATGATGCTGGCACATAAGTGTTCAGTAAATATTTGCCCAATGAATGGTGATTGAATGAGTCCACGTAGAAAAGTGGAGGGCAAAGCACTGGGGGTTTGGGTGAAAACTGTTGCCGGGACCTGCCTTACGTCTGTCTTGGGCCTCAGAAAAGCATTTCTGTCACTCACCCTGCCTGCCCAGCCCTGTGTAGGGTCCTGTCCCCATTTGGCCACTGGAATCCCTGCCTCGCGGTGGACTGGGGGCTGGTGAGAGGGGCCGATGGGGAGCAGGGTCCCTCTGGGCATTGCAGTGGGATGGAGGTGATTTCCGGTCTGGGTGGCCCCCACTTCCCTTCCCAGGTGACTTCCTAGCAGTCTCTGCTCCCTAACCCTTAGAAGAACCCAGCTGCTCCTCCTAGGGGCCCAACTGGGACCCTGATATCCCCGCCTTTGCATGGTGAGCCAGAGCTCAGTATTTTAGGCAGATTTTGAGGGTGCCATGGCATCCGGGGCAGTGAATTACAGCAGCCAGATATGACGGGAACAACCTTTGGCAGTGTCCCCTCCACAGCCCTGGGCCCACTGCTGTGGTCCCCTTGGTGCCAGGTCTCCCAGACCTCCAACTCCGAGCCTCCCAGGCTTTGGTGCCAAAGACAGGCAAGCGGCTGCAGCCCGCTCCTCGCCACGGAGCTGGGCCAGTCTGCATCCCCAGGTGGGGGGTGGGGTGAGGTGCAGGGCGTTAGTGACCCCAGAGAGCAGCCAGCGCCACTCACAGGGCCCACAGCGAGGGGCTGGGGTGAAGCCAGCTCCTCTCAGGAACTCGGAGTGGTGAGGCCGAGGGAGAAAATAGATCTGACGACGACGCTGACGTGGGAGGACGGACGTCCAGTGCAGGGAGGCCCTGTGCCGGGCGGGTGCCCTGTGACAGAGACAGAGCCCGAGGGAGAAGAAGAGGACGGGGTGGGGAGAAGGGAGGGAGAGAAAGAGAGGCAGGGACGCAGCCATCGGCCGCTGTGCCATGTGCTGCAAAGACGGGAGGGCAGAGAGCGCGGAGCCCGGTGCGACTGTGCCGTGGGTCCAACCCTGGGCAGTTTGGACAATGCTTGCTGAATTATTAGAAGGAAGATGGGAGCCTTTTGCATCCAGGAGCCCGAGTGCCATCCTCACGTGACGTCTCCGTGTTCCTGCGGTCACGCGTGCGGAGGAGGACAGGGCTCAGTTTCCCCCTCAGCTGTCCCCACGTCCCCCGGGAGGGGTGCGGCACGCCCGGGCGCTGGGCTGCCGGCCCAGGAGGGGTCTGGGGGTGGGCGGCCTGTCACACACCCTCACCCTGGAGTGGCCGGGAGCTGTCAGCAGCCCACCAGGCGGGGCAGGCAGCGAAAGTGAGCCGTAAAAGGGCCACTTCTCCCCGCTGTTCACTTGACACTCTCTACCCCAGAAGCCACCTGTTCAGCCATTAGTCACCCAAGGAGAACACAGCTTTCCTGAAACCGGGAATTAGACAGAGAGTCCCCGGAGGGGTGAGCACGCGGGAAATGCCTGCCTCTGCCACCTCCGGGGGGTCGCCGGGCCCACCCCTGGGCAGGCTGGAGGCTGGGGACAGGCAGGGCGGCGAGGGCAGGGAGGGACCTGGCTTGCAGGCAGGCCTGGGGCTGTGCCCAGCAGTGGCGCCCGGGCCAGAGAGGCCCGGCTGTGCCCCGCCGTGCCCCGCCTCGGATCGCTTGTTAATTTCATCGTTTAGCCCGTTTATGGTGTTCCCAGTTGCCGCTGCTTTTATAAACAAGCATTTTGGTGACCTTCCCCTCCGGACATCAGCTCCGCAAGAATCCCGAGCCCTGAACATTTATAAATAAGCCTTCTCTCAAGTTCCACAACAGGTGTGACCTCCCCCCGCCCCCCTCCCCTGTCCGGTCCGAAAACTGAAGTTTCAACGAGCAAAGGGAAGCCGCGAAGGCTGTCTTAAAGGGGTCGAGTGGAGGCCGCAGTGCGTGAGGCTGCAAGGGGGGCTGGGCCACCCCTTCCTCCACCTCCCCGAGGTCGGGGGTCCCAGAAAGAGGGCCAGGCTGGTGGGCAGCTGACCCCTGATCCCATCTCCCCCAAATACCCCAGCCCCAGAGGCTGTGGTCTGAGCTCTGCTCCTTGGCGGATGGGGTGAACCTCAACTGGGGCTCCCCTCCCCAGGGAAGCCATTGAGCCCCCTGCCCTGTCTGCTTCCTCTTCTCTCTCCGCAGCCCCACCCTGATGAATACAGAGCATTTCCCCTTTTTCACCTCACCCAAAGCTCTCGGATTCATGATTTGCAGCATTTCGTGCACATTTATTTAAAACACATGCATTTATTTAGCAAGTATTTCTTGAGCTCCTCCTCTGAGCCAGGCCCTGGGCCAAGGACAAAAAGCGAGAAAGCCTCAGCCCTGCCCTCAAGGAGCCCAGCATCCAGCGGGGACAGAAGGCTGTAAGACTCCTCCACCCCAGTCCAAGCGGGCAGAGCAGGTCCCAGGAGCACAGAAAGCCGCTCAGCCCAGGTGAGGTGAAGCGCTTCCCCAAAGGCCTGCACTTGAGGTGAGTCTCCCGTGGAGGTGATGAGAGGGACACATCCCAGGCAAAGGAGCTGATGATCATGCAGAGCGTGGGGACGTGTGACGGCGCGGTCCGGCTCAGCCCAGGGCCTCAGCCCGCAGGGCAGGAAAGAAGGACTCGTAGAGTCCACACCTACCTGCCCGGCCTCACAGCAGCATAGGCCAGAGACACCAGAGGGCAGCAATCAGGTCTGTGACGGCTCTTTTCCGGGGACAAAGAGGCTTCAGAAGGTGTTAGTAACGTCAGGTGGTGGCATTGAAGGCTGGTGATGACGAATGGAGAAAGACGAAGAGGATGGGAGGGGTGAGGATGGAGTCGAGCGTGGCCGCGGCAGATGGTGACGTGGATGCCGGTGAGTAACGGTGGCAATGGTGGCGGTCACGGTGGTGGTGGTGGTTGCCCTGGTGCCATGGAGTAAGGCTGTCGGTGGCCGTGATGGTCTCTGTGGTGGCGATCCCGGTTTGGTCGTGGCGGTGGTAATAGTTGGGGGTGGGGGTGCCGGCAGCGTCGATGATCATGATGGCTGACATGATGGTGGTGGCAACCATGGCGATGTTGGTGGTAACCATGGTGAGGATGGCACTGGTGTTAGTGCCACCCACAGTGATGGTTGTGAAGAGGAGACTGGTGGTACTGCTGCTGGTATGGGGGGCTCGTGGTTCTCACAGTGGCCAGCAGCGGTCGTGATAATGGCCTTCAGAATCACACCAAGAGGATTATTTCCCCCCATCTGGCCCAAGGCGGGAAGGTGGGAGACCCTAATCATGCTCCTAAGAGACCATCAAAGTCATAGTCGGTTCTAAATGTCCAGTGTGGGGATCCAGGTAAGGATGGAAACGGGAAGAAGCTAAAAGGCCCTGGGCCAGGAGGACTGGGTGCTGGACAAAGTTGGGACAGGGTAGGGCGGGGGGCCACAGGGGCTTGGGGGAGTTGTCCTCTGCCTCATAGCTAGCATGGGTGCTGGTGGTCCCGGGGCCGACAGGCCCGTACAGGCCTGGACGCTGAGTGGGCATGAGCCATGGCAGCGTGAGTCCTAGGGTACCTGGGGTCTGACTGAGGAACCTGGGGCCTGGGACTCCAATCCACTGGAATAAGGATCCAAATAGGAATTCCTAAAGTGGGTCCTGCGATTCACAGATTAAAAAGAACGTCACCCTCTCTTCCTCTTAAACCTCACAGTAACCTTCGGAGATGGGGCCATTATTCATTTTACGGACAAAAAGACCACTTCACCTGGGGCCTCTTTGTTCTTCTTCTTCCTTAGTAACTTTGCTTGTCCTCTGGTCAACTCAGTGGTCACCTCCTCCAGGGCATCCCTGAGCCTCAACTGGTCGCCTCCTTCCTGCAGGTGCTCTGGTAGCCCCAATGGCCGCAGGGTCTTGCAGACATGCACTTATCTGCTTTGGCCCACAAAGGAGCCTAATCGTGACCCCGCTGTGGTCAGGAGCCACTTTTCCCTCTAGTTCAAGGTGCCTGGCCCAGAGCCTGGCACAGAGTCCATCTAGGGGTGCTCAGTAAATGGCAGATTTATTGATTTATTGGGATTCCTAGCTGACACAGGACCCTCTGCTGCCCCCGGGGCTCCCACTCAACTGTTGCATGGACACAGGCTGAATCCCAAGGGAGAGGACAGATTGTGGGTGGGGCTGGCTCAGCCACTGGTCGGGGGCTGGCAGAGGGAGGATCTGGGGCCAGAAATGTGGCAGATCTGTGGCACCTGTGGATGCCACAGAGCTCCAACTGAGTCTCCCAAGGGCTGGTCCACTCCTGACTTGTCCCTTCCCCAGGGGCCAGTGGCTCCCACGGGCCCATCTTGAATGAGTCAGCCAAGCTCTGGGGTCTTGGGCTGGCTTTTGGCTCGCAGGAGAAGCACAGATGAAGGAAGGTGTCCTGGGTCCTGCAGGAGGCTGGGGTGCCCTCGGACAACGGCGGCACCTCGTCAGTATTGGCTGGTCAGATTGGAGTCTCACCTGCTTTCCCACCTCTGGGTGACACCGGTCAGGAGGGTGGGCCGGAAAGCACTTTCTACCCTTTAGAAAGAGGTTCATAAAGACACGCATTCATGATATTATTTTTTTCAGCGATTAGAATGAAATAAGGCCCCCACATTTTTGCATTGTGCTGTAGACTCATAAAGAACAAAGCATCTTTACCTATTGTCGTGTCCGAGCCTCCAGAACAACCCCGAAGGCCGATGGGGCAACAGTAACAGCACCAGGCCTGCATCCCTGCTGCATCAAGCCCTGTGCCAGGCCCACGATCCTGCAGAGCAGCAGGCACTGGCTCTGTGAGACGTTGTCCCCGCCACTTCCCTTTCTCATCTCACTGGAGGTGGGGACACCCTCTGCTGTCCTGATGTGGAAATTGAGGCTCAGGGAACCTGGAGTTTCCCTGAGCTGGAGCCCCACCCCCGCATGCTCCCCAGCCCCACAGAGGGGACCCCGGACTGAGAGTTGGCTGCGAGGGCTTCTGCTTCATCCATTTCACACTACTCTCCAGCCACTCTAACCCGCCTACCTGTTGCAGGGACTGGAGACAGGGGACAAAGGGGACCCACACCACCGCCCCCTTCTGGAGGTTACAGTCTCAAGAGACAGCGAGGAAGGGAAACCCCAGAGAGTGACAAGCCCCATGAGGGCAGCAAGACCAGGCGAGCAGCAGGGACCGGGGCTTCCATGAGGACGGAGCCAGGGAAGGCGGCAGAAGGGACCTGAGCTGAATGGGCCAGAGCAAGGCCTCTGTCTGTGGGCAGCGGCAGCCTCTGATTCCAGTAATCTGGGAGGCCCGATGTGGTGGCACATACCTGTAATCCCCGAACTTCAGGAGGCTGAGACAGGAGGACCACCCGTGTGAGTCCTACACAGGCAACTTAGTGAGAGTCTGTCTCAAAAAAAATAAAGAGGGCCGGGGCTGCAGCTCGGTGAGAAGGCGCTGGGTTTAACCCGCAGTTCTGAAACAAACAAAACTGACCATCCGGGGTCATTATTGGGAAGTAGCCACAGTAAGACTCTAACCCAGGACCTTGGCTCTCATCCCTTTCCAGTGGCCAGGTGCTAGCGATGAGTGAGCCAGCTAAAACAGTGCCTTGGTGTTTCTGGCATCCCTTTGCCTTCCTCATGCTGTGGCCTGGGAACTCAGCAGGGGCCACTGGAGTAGTCACCTTGGTGTCCTTCTTTTAGAATCACTGTCCAGGCAGATGGTGCAGCCCCACCAGGCCTTCAAAAGAGGCAGTGACACAACCGGGCCTGAACTGGGGGCTCTGGACTCCTACAGCAGTGCTCCTTCCGCTGTGCCCTGCTCTGTAGTGAATGGCAGAAGGCCCCTGTACTCTGGGCCCAGCTGAGAAGATCCAAGACCTCTCAGGAAGGAGGCTAAGGGTGGGGAGGGCAGCTCAGGCCCGACAGCTAGTCTGGTGGCCACCCCAGGCAAATGGAGGCCGATTACCCAACACATGGTGCTGTCTCCATCAAAGCCACAACCACAAGTACTGTGGGACACTCGTTCCCCTGGGGAGGAAACGGAGGCTTAGAGAGGACAAGGGGCTTCCTTGGGCACCACAGCAGGAAGATGGCTGAGCTGGAATCCCAACCCAGCTGTGTCTGTGTCACCTGCCTAGGGACTCATTTAGTCAGTCAACAACCACCTACTCTGCATATTTCTTACTGATCACCCTGTTTGTGCCTGGTCCTGTTTCAGGGCTGAGGACACAGGCACCGTTGTGCCCTTTCTCAAGGTGCTCAGTCTGGTCAGGGCGGCAGACGCCAGACCAACAGCAAACAAGCCTCCCGCTTACTGTAAACACCATGTAGCTCCTTCTTGCACCTTCTAAAGATTCAGACACAAGGGTCACCCTCTCAGCAAGATGGTCCCAGGAGCATCTTGTCTATGGTCTAAGCACCTCCCTTTCTTGCTTTTAAAATGTCCCTAAAATTTAAATTTTACCTAAAATGTCATATACTCAATTTACATAATTGATCATTTTCTGTCTCTTCCATTAGATCAGAGATCAGCAAACTGCAGCTCATCACGTCTGACCCACCACCTGTTTGCATATGGCAGGTGGCCTGAGAATTATTTCTAAATGGTTAAAAAGAATCCAAAGGAGAATAATAGTTTGTGACATATGAAAATGATATGAGAGTCAAATTCTAATGTCTGTAAATAAAGTTTTATTGGAACACAACCACGTCATTGATTGACCTGCTGTCTGTGGCCGCTTTTGCCCCATCGGTGGCTGAGACAGTGTGTGGCTTCTTTGCTGTGTTGTGCTGTCTGCTTCTTGGCACACCACAAATCACAGTGCTGTGGTCATAACTCAGCTTGCCTCTTGGTCTACAAAGCCTAAACATACACCGTCTGGCTTTTTATAGGTGTCTGCTGAGCCCTGCACCGGAAAGTGGCTCACCTCTGCATTAGAATACAAGCTTCACAGGGCAGGAGCCTGGTGTCTATTTATTTACTGCTGTGTCCTTGCCATCTAGCACAGCACTTGGTCTTCTGCTTCTAGACATGACAGAGTAACAGGGCTGAATTTACCCTCTCCCTTCAAGTACCAGAAAACTGGATAAAAATCTATGAATTGATGGTTTTCAGATCCTGGATCCCTAAGAGAAGGAGCATCAAGCAGATTAGCCCTGTGGCTGCTCCAGCTTACTGCCTGTGAAGAGCGTTACCAGACCAGCGCACAGGGAAGAAGAAAGAAGGCTGAAACCAAGTTTGTTTGTCTCACTGAATCGAGGAGACAAAACCCAGTGTTCGGGGAGGCAGAACAAGTAAAATTTGTGGACAAAATACTGAAGAGGAGGGAGGTACATAGAGAGGACACAGCGAGCAGAGAAGGGTCCCCTCTTGTAGAAGCTGGAGTGGAAAGACTTGGCACTGTGCAGGGCATCAGGCCGGGCCCTCAGCAGGGGCCTAATTCTTCCTAGAGTCTTTCTAGCCAAGGCTGCTCTGGGGTAGTGTTAACGAAATTTAAAAGCAAGATTGACAATAGCAAAACAATTCCAAATAACTGTGCTGCGTTCCAAAGCCAAGTCAGCAATATTTAAAAGACTACAACAAAATCCATCTCCTAACAATGTAAAATTTGAAATGTTGATTGAACATATATGTAAATGAGTGGTAGATGGTGAGAGCTGGATTCCTCACGGTTGGAGAAGGAGATTAGAGATAAAGAAGGAAGCAGAGAGTGAACTCAGGGTTAGAGTTGGAGATGTGACTAGAGTTCATTTTAGCTCAATGTGGGTTCAGATGAATAGACACACTCTTCTGACCGTGTGTGCACACGAGGGTTGTGTTTGTAGAGAGGTCCTGCTAGCAAAGACACCTTGGTGGCAGCAAACTCTTCCGGCCATATCTTGGGTTCTAACACTGTTCGCCAATAAAAGAAGTGGCAGCTTCCAGGCCCACAGCTGGGAAACACAGGTGAGGCAGAACATCCCGTAGCACCAGAAAGTAAGGAAGAGCTGCAGAATCAGAACGGAGTGTGTCAAAGGGACACGAGGGCTGGCCTGCAAGAGCTCCCAAGGGGCAAAGCTGAACAGCTTGGATAACGAAACAGAGTACAGTTTTGGGTTACAACCCAAAGTACAAAATAAATGCACATGAGTCCATCCCTGACAAATTGAATAAGAGGAGAGAGGGTCAGTTTTTCTTCCAGAATGATTTCCAGTGCTACGTGTAGATCTTTCCCCTACAGACAGAGCTTATTTTCCAGTGCTCTGAGTCAGAGTTCCACTTAGTAACTTACTTCCAAAGAATAGAGGAGGGAAAGAGAAAGACGGTGACTTTACTCACCTTGACCAAGCGGTGTCATGTGGTTATCGCATGATCTCTAATGTGACGTGATGACAGGTGTATTTCACCTTGGTGGCCTTCTGTCCTCAAACCCACAAGTCCAGTCTAATCATGAGAAAAATGACTTACCAACCACGGCTGGGGAACATTTGACAGGAGAGTGGGCCCTACTCCTCCGGACTGCTAAGGTCAAGACAAACAAGAGACCAGGACACTATCATAGGCCAGAAGGAGTTGGGGAAGATGAGACTGCTATGTGCGGTGTGATGCTCTGGATAGAAAAAGGGCCTTCATGGGAAAACTGGTGAGTCTCAGATAAAATTCGGAGTTGAGTTAGCAGTAGTATGTCAATGTCAGTTTCTTAGTTTTGATAAATGAACCATGGAAATGAGAGATATTAAAAATATAAGAAACCAGATGGAGGGTGTATGGAAATTATCTCTACTATCTCTGTAATGTTTTGTAAATGTATTCGAGAAAAACATTTATGTTAAAAATGTCCATCATCCAAAAAAAGATACCATGCAAATAAAGAAGGAGGAAAATACGATCCATAACCAGGGCAAAGCCAACCGATAGAGATAGGCCCAGAAATGTTTCAGGTGGTAGAGCAAAAAGGCAAAAACTGCTATTAATGCAAACTTTGTAGAGGAAAACACTCGCGCGATAAGGGAAATAGAAATATTAAAGACTCAACTAAAATTTTTGGAGATAAAACATGCATCAACACAGCTACTATTACTATTCCTAGGGAAGCTGAGGCAGGAGGATCCCAAGTTCAAGGTCAGCCTGGGCAATTTAGTGCAATCCTGTCTCAAAATAAAATCTTAAAAAGGTCTGGGAATATGGCTCAGAGGTAGGACACCTCTGGGTTGGAACCAAAATACCACCAAAAATGCCATCAGAGTCGGGGATTTAGCTCAGTGGTAGGGCCCTTGCCTTGCAAGTGCAAGGCCCTGAATTCAATCCCTAGGCCCCCCCAAAAGAAAAAATGCAATCAGTATTTGAAATGAAATATACTTGAAATATACCAAATGGGATTAACAGCTGGTTAGATGCTGCAGAAGAAAATACCAGTGACCTTAAAGTCACAGCAATAGAAATGATCTAAAATAAAATACAGAGGGGGAGAAAAGAGACTGGGGGAAAATAAAGAAATGTTCCCTGCGCTTCAGTAACCTACTGGATAACGTCGAGCATCTAGCACACGTGTAATTGGAGTTGCAGGTGGGAGGAGCAGGGATGCAAAAGATACTTCAAGAAATAATGGCTAAAAGTTTCCCAGTTTTAACAAAAATGACAAACCTGCAAATCCTCTCAGCTCAAATGAATCCCAAGGAGCAAACATCTGAAGAAAACCATATCGAGGTGCAGTGTAGTCAAATTGCTGAAAACCAGAGATGAAAAAAAAAAATTGCTGAGGACTAGGGATGGACAGTACCAAGAACAAATATTTAACAAATATTTGTGAAGCTGGGCATGGTGGTGCAAGCCTGTAATCTCAGCACTCTGGGAGGCTGAGGCAGGAGGATTGAAATTTCAAGCATAGCCTGGACAATTTAGTGACTTAGTGAGATCCTATTTTAAAATGAAAGAAGGGCTGGGGTGTAGCTCAGTGCAAAGGCCCTGGGTTCATTCCCCAGTAACACACACAAAAAGTCAAATATCAAAACAAGTGAAATTAACAAACACACAGGATGATCAGGACGGGTGTAGCTCAGCGGTGGAGTGCTTGCCTAGCAGGCAAGGCCCTGAGTTCCATCCCTGGTACCACGGGGGAGAAAAAGTAGAATAAAATAGTCTTTAGACAATAATAAAACAGGACAAAGTGGTAAGGTGGGATGGACCCCTCAGAAGGGCTATGCCACTTCCACAGGGGAGTTTCGTGAACCTGGCTTGAGGGAGCGGCTGTGTGAAGCGGACGAGGTATCTGTGGGGATGGAGATCGGGAGAAGGACCCCAGCAGAGGGAGCGGCAGCTTCCAAAGCCCTGGGAAGAGACGTGCCTGGTGTTCAGGGGTGACCAAGCCCACGCAATGGGGCGGGGCAAGAGCACAGGGATGGTGAGGTTGGGCTCTGGTGTCTACGTTGAGGGAGACCTAAGTTGTTGAGAAGTGGCAAGCTCTCAACTGGGTTTCAGAAAGTTCAGCCCGGACGGCAGAGCAAGGTGGGAAGCAGAGAGGCTGTCAAGGGACTTGTGATTCTCCTGCCTCAGCCTCCTGCCTCATCTGGGTTTACAGGGGTATGACACTGTACCTGGCCCTGAACATCTTTTTTATTTTATTTCATTTTATTTTTGCAGTACTGGAAATTGTACCCAGGACTTTGCACCAAACTACATTCCCGGTCCTTTTTATTTATTTTAAATTTTGAGACAGGGTCTTGCTAAGTCTCCAAGTTGCCTGGGCTTGGCTCACACTTGGAATCCTCCTGCCTCAGTCTCCCAGAGCACTTGGATTACAGGTGTGGACCACCACATTTGGATCTAGGCGCCTTTTGAAAACAGAGACTCCAGGACTTGCCAGGGGCAAGGAAGTAAAGGAAGACGCGAAAGGTTTTGGTCTTAGCAGTTAGAGGCAGTTTCTAAGAAGGGAAGACTTTGTGTGAGCACCCTTGGGGTGGCAGACATTGCTAGTGGCCACCCGCTCTTTTCCATGTCCTAGACGGGCCTCAGAATTCCTCACAGGGTCTTTGGGGTGCTCTTTGGGGTGCTCTGAGTCCACTTAGGTATAGCAGTAAAGAGTGTGAGCTTCTGGTTCCTGGGTTCGCACCCAGCTCCACCATGAAGCACCTGGGGATTTGGGACTTAGAACTTTTGGACCAAGCAGCTTGCTTCCTTACTCTGAGCCTCAGTTTCCTTGTTTGTTCAGTGGTTCTGAAATTCCCGGTTGCCTAATATACTCTACCAGCCACCACATGGCATCATCTCAAGGGGCTTTTGAGAAGCCCAGATAAAAGAATGAGCCAAAAGATGGGTTTCCAGTGCCTGAAATACACGGTGGCTGGGGGAGGCCACTGCGGTCACCGCCCATTTGCCAGCCCTTGTCTATAGAGGAGCTACCTCCCTAACGCAGGCCCAGAAGAGCCCGGAACCAAGGGACCCAGGAAGGCTGCTCAGTCTGATCTTTGCCCTGTGGGCGCTCAGAGTGTCCTGGGAAACCCCACGTGGGCCCAGATGAAAATCCCATTTTTGGCCAGAGTGGAGAGAGCAGTCTCTGAAATATAAGAAGTCCCTGTTGAAAAATGTCTCCGCCATGCGCGCTGCTGGGTGGATTAGCTGGCCTTCCTCCTCCTCCATTGAGCGGAGTCGCAAGCTAATAAATATTTCAGAATTGGCTGTATTCAATCCAGCCCTTGTCCTGCTTGACGTCTGTTCTCTCAGCTTTCAGAAGGAGACAGGTGCAGAAGGATGAAAAGGGATTTAATTACTAAACATCCCCAACGCCCGATATGCAAACATGGCTGTACTGTACACACACCTTCTGCACACGGTCACGCACACCCTGTGCCCCACACGTGTGCATAGCACAGCCTGAGCACACGCAGACCCACGGGACCCTCAGCACGCCACACAAGCTACCTCCTCGGGCTACACTATGTTCACATACATGTGCCTGCTCATGGCTCACAAAGGATGACATATAAGCACACGAGCAGACAGTACACAGGGACACATGCGTGTGCCCAAGGGCTATACAGTGCCCGTGGGTGTCAGTACAACACGAGCATGTGCAGAGTCATTGCGTGTGGATGTACATGCACATACACATTTGTAACACATGCTCACACACATGTGCATACCCCAAAGCTATAGCCACCCAGACGTGCATGTCTACACATGCATGTGTGATGTATTTCTGGGAAAAGTAAAATTCAAAGGCCTGAGCATGCTTAAGCCATACTGTGCACTACAGTAGACTAGGTAATTTAGGGACAAGGCGAATGGAAAGTGGACATTTAGGTCTTTCACCCTGAAAACTATTTTTCTTGTTGCATGACTATGCAAGTGCACGTGACACACAAATGCACACCTGTACACAGAAACTTGGGTCTGTGCCATTCCGTGCGGGATGCATGTCTCCTCCCCATCCTTGAGCTGGGCTGTGTACGTCCACAGGAGCAAGTGCACCTTTGGCCACATACACGTGTACAGAGGCAGGGACGGTGTGCATGCATGCATACCTTTGACACGCACATGCACACCCTCGGCCTCTGCCGGGAACCTCGGTGCTTCCCTCCTCTCCAGGAGGTCGCCCGCCTCCTGCTGCTTGCCCTCCGGGGAGCTGGGGAGCCAGTTTCCAGACTTCACAACCAGCGTCTGGCCCTGATGCGGACGGAGGAAGTCAGGCCTCTGGTCCCACCTCAGTGCTGGCAGCTGGGGGCTGACACAGCTGGGGCCGAGGAGGCAGAGCTGGGCAGAGTGTGGCTAGGAGCCCTTCAGTTTCTGTCACCGCAGTCCCAGGGCAGGCCGCACTGGCCAGGGGACCAGACCCTCTCTCAGAAGCGCTGGGGATCCATCACTTGAATCTCCAGAACTCTGGGCAGAGAGTCCCTACTGTGCCCCCATTTCATGTCTTGCTCGGGCACTGACAGAACAGTCTAGCGTCAGAAAGACCTGGGGCTGTTTCCTGCTGGACACCAGTAAGCAGTCCCCGAGGCCAGCTTCTCCATGTGTTAGCCTCAGCCCTCGGGGGCTAGCCTCAGCCCTCAGTCCAACAGAGACCAACCATAATGGTTTTCTTCCAGGGGGGCCATTGCAAACAGACAGGGGTTGGGAGGCTTTCAAATAACCAATCTTGGGAGCCTTGCAAATAACCAATCAGTACCCTATGGAAATGTATGCAAATGGAAGATGCAAATCAGCACTGAGTCTTTTTGCATCTGCAACCAGCATGGACCACCTGCCCTAGGTGATCATGTCCCTTCCGTGACAGGAAGGATGGGAGCTCCAGGTCCAGCAGGAAGCAGCTGGAGGTCTGAAGTCCTTGAGTGCTGGTCCTCGCCATCGCCACTGGCCACGTCCCCCGCTCTACCAGGAACTGCTGGACCCAGGAGAATCACGTGCTGGGCATTGAGGCTCCCTCTTCCCCTGCCCCAGCCTCACTGGTCCTGTCTATACTCATGCTTCCTCATGTAGAGCCACACCTATGCACTCTTCTTTTCAGCCCTGTGCACAAAGATGAGTGCGTACACACCTGTCCACACCTACACAATCATTTATGTAGTCATGTGCATTCCTGGCCCACGTATGTGCTCACAGACTCTCTGCACACATTCAGCTTTGCTCACACTCACTTTTATGCATGCCATCACAATATGCTTGTATACCTTTGCATCCATGCACTCACACTTTTGCACATTTGCCTCCCACACATCACACACATATGTGAATGTATACACACACATACACACACAAAATGCCTGTACACACATATCTGTGACCATGGAAGAGCCTGTGGATTCCTGTCCCATCGAGGTCAAGGGGCCTGGATACTGGGAGAGGCAGGTGGGTGGGGCCACGGGGTTGCCCAAGGGTGCCAGTCCAGAGCCCTCTGGGGGTCATGCAATGGGCCAGTGTCTGGGCCCAGCCTGGTCCCCTATGGGCTTCCCTGCTGGATGGGGAGCCCCTGCCACCAATAGCAACCCCCCAGCCTCTGGGACAGGCGGGCAGGCACTCCCTAGCTAGTGTCTCCCTTGGAAGTGGTAATTGAAGGGTAGGGAATTAGATAATCGGCACTGCCAGGAAGTGGGGATGTGCCCTGGTTGCCTTTGTTCCTAGAATGAGCCGGCTGTTGGGGAAGGGGAAGTGAGGGAAGGAACATAGCCAAGCTCGGGGTGGCTGCGATGGGAGCAGGGTCCTGCCCCTGCTGTCTAGTGCTGCCAACGGCAGAGTAAGAGGGCACCTTCAGGTAGGAGGCCACCAGTGAGAAGGTCCTGGGGGGCATCTTCTGCGCCTCGGAGGGCCTGGGGAGTCCACAGTGCACCTGGGCCACTCCATGGCTTTCCCTCCCTTGCTGTGCATGAGGCTGCAAAGAGCCCAGAGGCAAGCTGGGTCTGGGTTCAAATCCTGACTCTTCCACATGTTATCTGTGTAAGCTCAGGGAGTCCCCTAAATGCTTCAGCCTTTGAGACTCATGGAGCACTGATAACCATGCCCACGCCCAGCTTGGACCCCAAGTAGTCCTGTCCAGTCCTGCCAACCAACCCACGGAGCTAGGATTCTTGCCATCATTCTTCCCATTTTATAGATGAGGACACTGAGGTATGTATGTACGTGTGGTCATTGGAATGGCTGGGCTTGCGAACTAGGGAAAGGCAGGGCCTGCGCTTGAACCCATATCTCTGTGCTGCCAGCACCCCCAACTTCCACCCCCAGCAGGCTGCTGCCCTTGTCCAGGGCCCCCGAGGAACTCATAAGGAATCCTGTCACCCAAGGAGTAGGTCGATGGCAGTGGGGTTTGAGAAATGGGTGCCACTTTTTCCAGCCCATCTTTGGCCTGCAGCTGCATCCCCACTGGGCACATCACCCTGGGCCTGGAGGCCTGCTCTGTGTGACACTGACTTGCCCTCAGGGAGCACCCTGAGAGCCAGCCACCCACAGCCAGGCCCTTTGCGGGCTCCTTCGGGGACCTCCCCTCCATCTCTGAGGCTGCCCCTTTCCTGATATTGATGAGGAAACAGCTCCCTTTCTACAGCACTTGGCAGTCTGTACCCCTTCCAGCCCCAGCCCCATCTCACAGGTGGGATGCCAGAGCCTCAACTTCCCGTTCTCTCCATCTGTTCTCTGACCTTTGGGTTTCATCTCCACAGACCCCTCATACCTCCAGCCACGCTCAGAGTGACAAGGAGGGTTCCCACACTGCCAGGCGCTGTGCTCCTACCCCCAGTCCCTGCAAAGCCGGGATGGGCATGTGTCAGCTGGGACAGGGGACTTGTTTCTTCCCCAATGTCATCGCCCTATTTTCTGTCCAGCACCGAAGGGACAGAGCACCGGAGGGGGCGTTCCAGTCCCAGAAACTCTTCTGGCCACACCCCTTCCCAGTGGAGAGGGCAGGGCACACAGTCCTAGGCACGTGGGCACGACTTCATTCCCTCCCCCTCTTGAGCCCCCATTTTCTCGTGTATAAGAGGGATGCACGGGTGGACAGACCGACCCAGGAGTGTGACAGCTGCCTGCGCAGGGAGCTGGGCGGTGAGCGGCCCCTCCTCCAGCGTGCAGCACGGGGCCTCTTGTCATCCGCCTGCTGCTCCCTCTGCCTGGCATCTTTGCCCCCAGAGCTGCCCAGCCTGCTCCCCACCAGCTCTGGGATTGACTTCCTCTTCCAAGCTGCAGCCCTCTGCCCAACCATTCCCTGGACTTCCCTCCTCCTGGAGAAGGAGCTGCTGGCTTTCCAATGCCTTGAGCTGGGCTGCTGTCTGTCCTGCTCCAAGACATGAGGTCTGCCAGGGCAGAGGTCGGCATCTACTTTCTCACTGCTACTCTTGTGATGCCCAGATCAACACCCGGCACACGGCAAGGGTTTGGGGAACCAACACCCATTTCACAGATGAGAAGACTAAGGGCCAGGAAGATTCTGTGAGTGGCTCTGGAGGGTGGAGGGACTCAAGTCCAGTCTTCCCAGGATTCCTCATTGTGCCCCTAGTCCAGTGCCAGCCTGGGGCCTGTGTCCTCTCCTGTCTGCTCTAGGTGGCTGCACTGGTGGTGGCACATTCTGCCCCCTGCTCAGGGACCAGAGGCTGAGAAGAGCCCGGGAAGGAGGAGCCTGACTGCTTCTCCTTCCCCTCCAGGCTGCGCCCCTCCCCAGACTGGAAACCCAACACCCGCGGCCCATCTGCTCCCTGCCCTCAGTCCCCTCCCCTTCCGGGGCCCCTGGAGGCCTCTGGGCTGGCGGCTGCGGAGCTGTGATTGTTCGGGGCTGAATGGGCAGGCCTAGCGCCCACGCCAGGTGCACCATTGTGCCGGGCCTGACACCTGCCTGCCGGACCTCGGTCGGCTGCGAGGAGCCGCCCCCTCGTTTCCTGGCGCCCCTGATGGCACCCAGAGCTGCTGCCTCCAGGGCTGCTCCAGCCCCTTGCCCCTTCCTCGGTCTGCTGTCCAACCTGGTGAGGTCGGGGACGCCACCTCCTACTGGCTGTAAGCGACAAGAGACACAGACTCTCAGAGCCTCAGTTTCTGCTCTGTAAAATGGGGCTAAGCGCAGAACCACCAAAAGGAGCCTTAGGAAGATCAAAGGCCGAGTCCAGGGCTCGTGGGGAAGGCCCAGGGGGAGCGGAGGGGGCAGTTCCCCAGCTCAGACCCCGCAGTAGCAGGAGCTCCGAGAGCTGGTCTCAGCCCTGCAGGCCCAGCCCAAGCCCCCAGCCCGCCCCGCTGTCTACCTCCCCTTGCCCAGCCTCCCGCCCGCTCTATGAAAATTTAATGCCGGGTAATGACAGTCTGGGCTAATGAAAGAGGCTTCTCTTCTGGCAAAAAGAGAAAAACAAACAAAAATCAACAACCTGCAAGGGGGCATTAACTTTTCATGAGCTGCTCTCCCCAGTGACACACCGCCCGGCTCACCCAGGCCTCCGAGCCCCTCCTGCCTGCCTTCCCTCTGGGCCTGGGGCTGGGGCTGGGCAGTGGGCAGGGGGGTGGAGCTGGAGGGGACCCAGCACCTCTCTGGGGCTCCTCTTTGGGCTCCCCTGGGGGCTTCCAAAGGCCCACACTGGGCTCTGCGGTGGGGCGACAGCCCTCAGACCGAATCTAGGCTGGGGTGGAGCTGGGGGCACAGCCCAGAGTGGTGGGAGGAGAGGACCGCCTGAGGGATCCCTGCCCGATGGCCACCAGCATCCCTGCAGCTGGAGGCCCCCCCGCGACCGGCCGCTGCCTCCGGCTGCAAGTGGCTGGAGAGGGGCATGGAGGCCTTCTGCTCTCTTTCCCTCTCTTTGTGGCATCCTGGGGAACCATTGGCTGCCGCCTGTGATATCCTGAGAGATGCAACAATTAATTTTCTTTTAATCAAGGTCGGATGAAGTAAATTGGTGCGGTTCTGCAGCCCTTCATTTTCTGTTTTTGCAGTGATGCAAAACAAATCTGATCAAATTATGCTCCTTCTCACCTTATTGAATTAGGAAGCATGAGTGATCAGTGGAAATGTTCTATACCATGTAGAAGCCCCCTGCTCCCTCCCGCCCTGATCGCACCTCCCTGACTCCGGGTCTCAGCAGGTGAATGAATGAGTGAATGAATGAATGTGTGCTTGGGATGGAGCTGGCGCAGGCTCTGAGGACGGCTCTGGTGGGAGCCAGAGTCCTACCGGCGTGGCTCTCTAGCTTGTCACCGGGCTTCTTAGGATTCGCTGGGATCTGGGAATCGGCCGTGTCTCCCTCCATGAGCTGGCTGGGGCCCATCCGCTGCCTGAGCTATGCGGAGACCCAGACTCAAGGCTGTCACCATCAGAGCTTCAAGGTGGCGTGGGAGGAAGTCAGAGCTGGTCTGAGAAAGCACATCAGCATGGGCCGGTGACATGCGAGTGGGGACTGCGGGTCTGTAGGCATAAAGGCTGGTGGCCGCCAGTGCTGGAGCCGCCTGGGGAGAGGACAGCCAGTCTGCCCCCAGGGGACAGCGTCGCCTTGCAGGTAGGAATGTGCACGGTCGCACCTGGGTAATGCGGGCTCACAAGTCAGCTCCTTTCTGTGCCATTTCAGATATTCTGGCACCTTCTTCCAGTGAACATCACCAGTGTCACCTGTCTCGGGGTGAAATGAAGTGCCAACGTATGCAGGTGACCTCACACGGTAGGCACTTGATGAATATGAATCACATGAGCACCTTTCCGGACCACACTTCTGTTCCTGCTATGAGCAGCAGCGGGGGCTCACCTGGGAAAGGCGTTGAATGCCATGTGCAGAGGTGGACAGAGCAGGTGCGCCGCGGCCATCTCAGGCTGCCCACGGACTCAGGAAGCTGGACGTCTGGGACAAACCCATCTTGTGGATTCTAGGAGAGCTGGTTGTTTGAAGCATGCTGCCCTAGCCCAGAGTGGATCAGTCCCCTGTATGTCAGGTCGTACATCAGAATAGTTCATCTCACTTACAACAAGGTTGCTGCACACTTGCTCTCTTCGTTGTGATTCTCAAGAGTTCTGGAACCTTCTGACCCCCAACTGTGGGCAGAGCCTTACCCGAGGAAGTGGAGGGGGAGGGCGATAGTGATCTGGTCACCCGCCAGGAGAGCTCACAGTGCACAATCCCACGAAGAAATGGCAACTCAAGTTTATCCCTCTTTATGGCTGAGCACCACCGTGTATGTACTCATCAGGTATTGCAAACATGACTAAAAATAAATAAGAAACAAAGGAGGTGATACACATGTGCATGTGCCTGCCCTCCATCCCAGGAGAAAAAGGCAAAGGCTGCCAGAGCCACCAGCCCACCAGAGCGTGGTGGCCACAAGGGCTCCTGGAGTGCACAGGCAGGAGGCTGTGGGAGGGGACCTGGTGTTTTCGTTTTGTTTTTGTTTTTGGTATTTTTGAGATAGGGTCTCACTGTGTAGTCCAGGCTGGCCTCGAACTTGTAGGTCGAGGGAACCCTCCTGCCTCAGGGTCCTGAGTGCCACCACGCCCAGCTCGAGGCCCCAAGTTTTACACAGGGGCGTCATAGGAAGGTGGAAGGGGAGGAGGATTTGGGGAGGCCCGAGGCTGAGGGAGTCCCCACAACCTTGGTCCCCAGAAGCTCCTGGAAAGTCTGTTCTGAGCATCCCACACAGGGCAGCTTCTGTGGTGTTCTCCCTGGGCCCCGGGGCAGAGACTGGGTAGCTATCAGAGACTCGTTTCAGCTTCCTCTCTGAGCTGCACAGGCGGCGTGACCTTGGACAGCGACTTGGCCTCTCTGGCTTTGAACGGGATGAACCTCCCGGTGGCAGGGCCGCCAGGCTGTGGAGTGAGGCTGTGCCCAGCCGGGGGCAGGTGGGTGACGCTGGTCATGGCGCCTGGTCCTCCCCTGCCTGTGCCGTGCGCCCGCCCATCTGAGGCACAGCCTGTGGGACAGCCTCTGGGTGGGGCCTGCTCCTCAGGGGCTGAGTCATCTCTGGGGGGCGTAGTTGGTGACCCAGATGGGGGAGACTGTGACACATATTTACTCCTGCTGTCTCCCCAGCACCGCCCCTTCCCCTTCCTCTTCCTCCCTCATCCCTTCCCCCAGCCACTGAGCGGGCTGGACCGACACGCCACTACTCAGCCCGAAGCCCTCCTGTTCTAGACAAGGTCTGTGGCCCTCTTCGGCCCCTATCTCTTCTCCGAGTTCTGCAACAGTGATCAGAACCGCCATTCCTTGAGTGCTTGCCAATTACCAGCTACTTTACATACATTAGACGGAAGCCCTCTGTTTGCCAGGTAAATCGTTACTATTATTATCCCATTTTACAGATGACAGCAAGAAGGCCGAGAGAGGCTAGGTGGCTCTCACTCAAGGTTAGAACGAGGAGTGGCCGAGCCAGGAGGTAACTCGGCCCACCCACACCAGAGCTCAGGCTCCTTCCTGGATGCTCTTTGCCTTTATCTTCATTGTTTCCCTCTTGATTCCCTTGGGGTCCTCCCTCTTCTCAGAGACCCCGGCCCCAGGAGCCTCCCCTGGGTCCCGTGACACCGATTTGCCCCCATCGCAGCCTACCCTTGGCTAGATCGATCCCTAAACCAGCCCTTGAATTGGTTTCCTCCCTCCAGGAACTTGCTATTTTGTTTTGCTTTTATTTTTTTAGACAAAATCTTGCTATGTAGTTCGTGTTGGCCTTAAACTCACTATGTAGCCCAGGGTGGCCTTGAATTTGTGGAGACCCTCCTGCCTCAGCCTCCTGAGTGCTGGGATTACAGTGCACACCACCACACCCAGCTTCTTGGAATGTGCTAACTCAGGCACAACAGAGGAACCTTCCAGAGACGCTGAGTCTCCAGCACACCCCTCAGTCTGCTCCAGGCAGTGATCCCAGGGCCATGCCCACTGGCAGCTGCCAGCCTCCCCTGCTGGAGCTGGGAGCTCTTGGAGGAGCTGCGGGGGGCGGGGCGGCGCCAGGGTGGGGGGGCGCCCAGCTGGTGAGCGGTGATCCCTCCTTATCCAGCATCAGCGCATCCTCCTAGCTTTTCCAGGCTGAAGTTTCGGGTCTCGCTTTCAAGTTGGCCTTTGATCACTCCCGGAGTGGTGGCAGTGGGGCCGGGGAGCCGTGGGGGGCGTGGGGAGAGCGATTCCAGGGTGACAGCCCTCCCCCGCCAGGTACGAGGAGTATCTGCTGTCAGAAGGGCCACTCTGAGGCCAGACGAGGAGGTGGCATTGGGCGGGCTCTGAGGACAGGCCCGGCCTGTGCACTCCCTCTGTCTGTCCCTCTCTCAGGATGCCCTTCTTCTGTTTCCAAATGGAAACAGCTTTTGTGGACGCGTCGCCCTTCGATGATTAAAGTCACATATATTTGTCATATAAGGTGCAGACACAGGACAAAGTCGCAGGTCCCTGCCCACGGCTGGCACCCGGGAAGAGGTGGCTGTGTCCACACAAGCACCCACTCAAGGGGCTTCTGCACTGTGCCCCCCGGTGGGTTGCCCGCCGCAGAGCCAGAAGGCCGAACCCGTCTGATCTCCACCCGGGGTCCCGGACGTTCTCCGCAAGGCCCAAGAGCCGCATGCGGCGAGTGCCAGCGCAGGCTCCTCACGCCGCTGTCTGACCAGCTCCTTCCAGCTTGGCCCTGCCTGGCAGACACTTGGTGGCCGTCCCCCCTGTTGCATCCTTCTCCCGGTCCCTGCTGCCAGGGATGGCCGAGCACTCATCCTCCGTTCTCCGGCTCCGTCCGTCTGTCTGCTTCAGTTAGCAAGGACGGGAGCTGGTCCGGGCAGCGGGGAGGGCAGATGGTCACGGTGGAAGGAGCATGGGTGCGCATTCAAGACCTCTGGGTGCAGGGGACTCAAACAATTTCCTGGCTCTGTGAACATCGATTTTCCAAGGGAAGAGTAGGGAAGTGATATACCCACTGTGCAGGGCTGCTGGGGGGAAGTCAGGGGGTCACAGGTGTGTGGACGCCCTCCATCTGGGGCTTGGGGGACTCGGTGGGAGCTGAGTGCGGTGCAGAAAAAACCCAGGCCGAGGTCTCTCTCCATCCCCCCACCCCAGTGAGGACCGAACTCAGGGCTTCGCACATGCTAGACAAGCGCTCCACCTCTGAGCTACATCCCCAGCCCTGATCTTCTCATTTTTATTCTGCGCTTCACAACATCACACGCACGTACCCATTACGGAGAAATTAGAAAACACATCGAGGGTTTCGGGAGCACATGCCATTCCCTGGCACTCGGAGCCCTGCAGATTAGCTACTGTGGACGTTTTCCAGTCATGGATCTGAAGGGCTGAGACGCTGGCTGCCCCGGGAGGTGTGCACTTGGTCTTCCGCAGGCCAGATGGAGGGCAGGTTGGGGGGGTCTGACCCACTGGGAGGGCTGCACCCGTGGATTAGGTGATGGGGACCTGGAGGGGCACTTGGGCAGTACGTGGCTGGGGTCCCCTGGAGGTGGTAGCCTCAAGGGGCGCTGAAACTTGAGGGTAGAAGTGCAGGACTGAGAAGTGGTGGCGAGTGGCCTTTGGGAGGGGACAGCGCTTCCGCAGAGGAGGAGAAGGGGGCAGGGAGGGACCCGCGTGTGCGAGGGGGGCTGGAGGATGAAAGATGGCGGTGGGCTTTGAAAGTGCGTGCGTCAGCAGTGGGCAGCCCCGCCAACACTCAAGCTGCCAGGCAGGGAGGCACTTTCAGGGCGAGTGGAGAGAGGGCCAAGGAGCCAGGCCGAGCCATAAATCTCTGCAGGACCAACTCACACCCCAAGATCCCGGTCTCCTCTGGCCGCTCCCGGGCGACCCTGCGTTTGGGGGTTCCTCCATCGTTCTGCCCCATCCTCGCGCCATCCCTGTCTCCCCAGGAACGTCCTTCATCCAGCCCGCAGGGTTCATGTCACCCCACGGAGTGCGGGCTCCGTGCCACTGTACACTTCGGAGAATCATTAGCAGAAATCATTAGCTAGAATACAGCCTCCCCCATAAATCTCCCGCACCTGGATCGTTTGTCCGTGCCTAATTTCCATCTCCCGAACTTTACGATTTGTCCCTCGTTTGATGAGCGTTTCCCCCATCAATTGTGCCATAAGTGCTTGCAGAGAGAGACCCCCGCGCCGACCCCATCTCAGATGGACGGGCTTGGGCTCCCGCCCCGCGCGCCGGGTGGAGGCCCCTCCCCAGCCCTCCTCGCGCGTCCCTCAAAGGGCAGCTTAAAGACGATGACGCGTGCCCGTGGCCCCCCTCGGGGATGGCGCAGGAGCTGGGCCACGCAGGCGGCTGGGGCACCGGGGAAGGAGGAAGGTAGGAAGGGCCTTCCGCGGCAGCAGGTGGCTCGGGATTCCTATCTGTGCCTCAGCTCCCTGTGGGACCCCAAGTATGCTGTGGTCCCTCTCTGAGCCTCAGAGTCCTCCATGCGATGCACCCAGATGACACTGCCCATTTTTCATGGCTGTTGTGAGAGTTCATTCATTCGTTCGTTTGCTCAGTCCTTTGTGCCTTCACACATTCTGAGGCCATCTGCTCAGCAAGCACCCGTCACACTCCTGGGAGGGAGATGCCGGGTGGTTCTGGGAGCAGATAGGGTCAGCAGAGACTCACAGACTGGTGGGGCTGGCAGTGACCTTGGTGCTTAAGAGTCAGAGCATTAAACCACTCATGGTGCTCCATGCCTGTCATTCCAGCACTCTGGGAGGCTGAGGCAGGAGGATTGCAAAATCAAGCCCAGCCTGGGCAATGTAGCAACTTAGTGAGACCCTGTTTCAAAAAAAAAAAAAATTTTTTTTTTGTTTCTTTTGAGACAGGGTCTCACTGTGTAGTTCAGGCTGGCCTTGAACTCACTATGGAGCCCAGGCTGGTCTCAAACTCGAGCCAATCCTCCTGCCTCGGCCTCTTGACCCTGTTTCAAAATTTGAAAAATAAAACGGGCTGGGAACGTAGATCAGTGAAAAGGCCTTGGGGTTCAAGCCTAGTACTGGGAAAAAAGAAAGAAGAGAGAGAAGAAGGAAGGAAGGAAGGAAGCCCTTGTGCCTGGAGCTGTGAGCTCGATCCCCGAGTCTACCCCTGACCAGCGTGCAACCTTGGCCAAGCCACTCAACTTCCCAGCGCCTCGGTTTCCTCTTTGGTGAAAGGGAGGTGACAGCAGGATTTAACAAGCAGCACATGTGGGACCTGACACCCACTGTCTCCTGAGGACTCAAGAGAAACAGTGGCTTTCCGAAGGCACCGAGGAACGGAAGTGTAAACAAGAGTATTTAGAAAAAGATGGAGTGACAGAGACCAGGCTGAGGCTTCAGCCTGGAGGGAGGAGTCGGAGCCTCGACCCCGCAGCCCGGGCAGAGGGAGTAGACATGCCGGCCGAGCCCGGGAAGGGCCGAGAGGCGGCTGGCCTCCCGCTCCCTGGGCTGGGCGAGGATGTGGTGTCTGGGGACTGACCGGCCCTTCGCAGGGCAGATCTGCCCCTCTGGAAGCCTCCCCGTGGTGAACGTGAGCCTGTGGGGGTGCCGGAAGCCAGCCCTGAGTGAGTCCTCGTGAGAAGTGTGGGGTTGGGGACCCCGTGGCGGGGCTGCTGGCCTGAAGAGGAAGCTGCGGAAGGCGACTCCCACTTAATTTTCACGGACTGGTCCCTACCTGGAGGGCAGGGGAGGGACCAGGCCTGCCCAGTGATCACTACAGCTGGCATTTGCTAGTTGTCCTTAATTCACTCTGTGGGAGGCCGGGGAGCCTGCTAGTTGGGTGTATAAGTCATGCAGCCTAAGGCGAGTTTCTTAACCTCTCTGGGCCTCAGTTTCCTTCCTTAAAAAAAAAAGGCTAATAATCTCACGGACTTCATAAGGCTGTTGGGAGGATTAATTATAGCCCTTTTAGCATAGTGCCTGGCACACAGTAGGCACTCAGTCAACGATGGTTATTGTCATGGTCCCAAGAATGGTACTGGCTGGGATGCACTTTTGGCTTTATTACTTTCTCATGAAATTTACAAAGGGCAGGGTATGTATGCCCATTTTATAGGTTGAGCAACCGAGGCCCCAACACTGCTCAGCAGCTAACTTTGTGCCCAACTGAGGTCAGGGTGAGAACCCAGGCCTGTTGACTCCCCCCTCACCAAGCTGCCTGGCGACAGACCCCAATTTGTCTGCCCCTAAATTGTGAGTTCCCAGGAGCTGAAAACAAAGAAGCTGGTTTTGGATTCGTCAACACACTCCCACGGGGTGACTCACCGAGAGCAGCGAGCACCGGGATCTGCCCCAGCACATTCCCGCCCCCCAACCTGGCAGCCAGCGCTCTGCTGACCCGAGGGCCCAGAAAGGGATGTGGGGGGGAGGGGCACGGGGTGACAGGGGCGACCTCGCCGTCAGCCCACCTCAGGCCAGGCCGTGTCTCCAGTCCCGAAGTGCCCTGCGCTCAGGCGCACCCCGGGCCTGCGGGAAGGAGAGTGGAAGTCAGGGTGGGAGTGGGGCGTGGGGCCGGCGCCGCGGGCTGGAAGCAGCTTGCCAATTTTACAGGTCACATTATCTTTTATGGGCATCCTAAAAAGAATGTCAGGCACTAGAGGGTTTTTTTCCCCTTTTCTCTCTCTCTTTTTTTTTTTTTGACTCTGATCACTGCAGTCCCACTGCTGAATTTTTATCACAGGCCTGAGCCCCCGAAGAGATGGGTCCTTACTCTGCACCAGTTCTGCACCAGTAGCCGGCTGCTTCTCTGGTGGGAACAGTCTTCTGGGGGCCCATGTCCCCCATCACTGGGACCTCCTGCTCCACGTCCCAGGCCATTTCCCACTCCTCCCCTTGAGGCTCTCCACCTGCCCAATGCTCTCGTCCACACCGGGGCACACTCCCTTCCAGCACCAGCTCAGCTCCACGGAGCCCACTCGGGGGAGGGAGTCGGGTCTCATGAAGACCCTCTTCACCCGTCCCCAGGTGGCTCCATCGCCCCTTGGCCCCCTCTCCAGCAATCCTCTCCCAGAGGAGGTACCCAGAACACTTGCAGGCCCCAGAAACCAGCCCCGGGTCCCCCTGGGCAGACCCCTGTCCCTGTCCCTGCTCACTGCCTCTGGGGCGCCATGTCTGGGGCTTGGCAGCCTTACGCTTCAGGGAAACACCACCCTGCAGCTTCTGGGGAAAGATGTAGAAGATACCCATGTGCTTAGCCAGGAGAGGAGCATTCTGAGACTCTTTCTTGCTGTTTTCTGAGACAGGACCTTGCTATGTAGTTCAGGCTGGCCACGAACTCACTGTGTTGTCCAGGCTGGCCTCAAACTCAAAGTGATCCTCCTGCCTCAGCCTCCTGAGTGCTGGGATTACAGGTGTGCATCACCGTGCCCAGTCATTCCAAGATTCCTGGAGCCCACATGGCATGAGGGTTAGAGGTGCTGATTTGGGGTCCCAGCTTCACCATTCCTGGGCCTCTAGATTCTCCTCTATAAAATGGGCTGATATTGAGAGTCTCTATCTGGTAAGGCCGTTGGGAGCAGTCACCAAGTTCAATGTGTTGGGCACATAGTAAGTGTTCAATAAATGCCTGAGATCGTAATTAGTGTTATTAATCAAGTGGGAATGTCTATGCTTCTGCTGTCTGTCCCGGGGACTCCAGGAAGAGGGGATGATGTGGGCTGACATGGCAGCAGGAGGCACCGCCAAGGCGACACAGCAGGAAGAACTCCAGGCCACGATACTGGGGTGAGGGGGACGGGGTGTGACAACTCTCCTCCGGGATGGTTAAGAAAGAGGAGGAACTAGCCAAGGTGGCAAGTGCCACCCAGGAAAGCTGGGCAGCGGGCCAAGCGTGAGATGCGACCACCCTCCTGCTGCCTGTTTTTGTCACTGCTCCTGGGCTGGGGCTGGGCCTTTGCCTCTAGCTGGGCTCAGACGGGACGAGCCGGGGGACCCTGTGGGGGAGAGGGAGGGGAGGGAGGCCTCGTGGGGAGAACCGAGCCCCTTGCCGGTCCCGGAAGCCTGGCTTTCTCAGCCTGGGCCCAGATCGCATGCCTTCCACCCTTGGAGGGGCCTGATGACGGGCCCAGGCATCTCCCTCGGGTTTGGGTTTCTTTTAAAAGCAGATGGAAGTGGGATGTGTCATCCCATAATGCACCTGTGTCGCTGACGTGGAAGGCAATGCTCTGTGCCTCCAAATTTCAGAAAGAAACGGACATATCGGACGATATGTCCTGTTTATCCTCTGGCTTCAGCTCCCCCTCCTGTGGGAGTGTCTCCCTCAGATGAGGACAGCTCCCCAGCGAAAGAAGCTCAGATCCGGGCTGAACATCAGGCCCTCGAGGGCAGGGACTTTGGCTAGTTCTGTTTACTGCTGTGTCACTTGAGCCCCGCACAGGGCTTGGCATATAGTATGTGCTCAGTAAATATGTGTTCAATGAATACGTGAGTTAGTGAATGAATGAGGTTGTTTGAGAAGTCTGTTTGGAGAAGTCATCCTCCAGCTGAAAATGAACTCTTTAGAGAGCAGAGAGAAGAAACAGCCCTCAAATCAGCAGGGAGGCCTGTGCAAAGGTCCTGAGACAGGAAGTGCTCAGAGTATCAGAAGAGCTGAAATAAGGAGTGCGTTAAGCTGGGGCTGTTAGCCCTGCTGCTCTCCCTTCCAGCTGCTGTGACCCAGGACAAGTGACTGGGCCTCAGTCCCCTGGTCTGTTGAATGGGGTAATAGAAAGGTCAACTCATGGGACTCGGAGGAACTGGAGGTAAATACAGGGCTGCCTGTGTCTAGCTCCAAATATTCAGGGCTGCACTAACGATTACAGTATTTCTTGTTATTATTCCTATAATTCTCATCCCAAACCTTTCCTGCAAGTTCCGCCTCTCATTCCGCGCCACGTCCCCAAACTCTGTCCTAAGCCAGGCGGGTCCCCTCTTCCCGTCCCCGCCACTCCTGAAGGTCGGACCGACCGCGCAAGGTTATCTCTGGTTTTCGCCGGATTCTGTGAAATCGCACAGGTCACACTCTGGGGCTGAAGAGTGTTGCTTTTTATAGCCTCCCTGCTGGCGAGGAATGTCTGTAGGCCGCTCGGGGAGTCCTGGCCCTGGGCGGACACCTCCGGGGGCCGGGCGCCCTCCGTCGCGCCAGCCCCACACCCGGCAAGCTGAGGCCCCCCTGGGCCCGGGCTCTACCCCTGCCAGGGGCTGAACGGGCAGGGGGGCTGGCCGAGGAGGCAGAGGGACGCTGGCCAGAGAGCCAGGACTCCCTGTCCCAGCCGACTGGATGAGCCATCAACCCTCCCGGGCCTCAGTTTACCCATTCGTAAAGCAGGAGTGTTGGACTTTGCCAGCTTGTCATGGTAGCAAAGTTATGGGGGGCTTTGAGAGACAGGGCAGGGAGTCAGCAGGACCCACAGTCAGGCCCTGCGGCGGCAGGAGCGAGAAGGTGAGGGACAAGAAAGTGGGCCAAGAGTGCCAGAGCTCACTTATCGTCAAGGGTCGCAGAGAGCGGAGGGAGGAGTGTTTCTGTGTGGCAGGTGCTCCACCCCCTCCTCCTCGCTCACTCCTCACCCCAGCCTTGGAATAGGCTCAGTCAGGTGAACTGCTTACAGACAGGGAAACTGAGGCCCACAGAACCAACGCAGTTGGCTTAGGGCGCCCCACTGCGTAAGACCTGGGCCAGCTCCGTCCCTCTCCTGAGTCAGTTCCACAGGGCACTGCAGGCAGCAGAGGCAGGAAGTGGGGGGTGCCCGGGGGAGGAGCTCCTGCTTGGGGGTCCAGCCCTCCTCCCCGGCCTCGCCCCTCCCCAGCGCCCCAAGGAGGCGCGTGGCTGGGGTCCGCCTGGCTGACCGACCAGGGAGGGCTTGATCAGCAGAGCCGGGCTGCACTTTGGTTCTCTCCCCGCCCTTCCCACCCTGCCCCCGCCTCCCCCCTCGGTTTAATCTGCTCCTTATCAAGGGTGATAACAGTCAGCAATAATAAACCGGGTCCACTTTCTAACAGCTGATTGCCCCCACGCCCTGATTCAGCGATACTCAGCCCCTGGCCTGCGCCAGCTCCAGGGGACTCCATGAGGTCCCCCACGCCAGCTTCCCGCCCACGGGGCTGCCTCCAGCACTTGCGGCTCTCCCTGGGGAGGCAGCCCCCCATCTAGGAGTGTCTCACGGCCGTTGCCCTCCTCCGGCACCTGCTGAAGGGCCCGTGAACACCCTGCCCGGCCTGCTCTCCTGAAGACAGAAACAGCTACTATTTATTGAGCACTTACTCTGTGTCCAGCTTTGTGGTGTTTTTGAGCATGATCTTACTGAATCATGAATCACAGGTTCTATTCTTAACCCTGCTTTAGTCAGAGATGAAGAAACAGGAGCCCAGACAGCTCAGGTCGTTTGCCCAAGGCCCCGCAGCTGGCTAGGGACAAGGGTTCGAACTCCACACGACTGGTTCCAGGGTCTGAACTCTGACGCATCCTGCATCCCACCTCCCTCCAGTGAGGACGGAGCAGCGTCGCGTCCTCACGCCACTCGGTGGCCCTGCTCCGGGGAGGAAGGTGGGGGACCCATGCCCCAGATCCATCCCTCTGAGCCCCGGGGCCCCAGCTGGCAGACCTGGCAATGGGGGGTTCCTGCTGCAGCACAAACCTGGGCCAGCTGCCAGGGCTGAGCCTGGGGTGCCTGCACCCCACGGAGACCTTTGTCCTTTTAATAGATCCTCCTGGGTACAGGACGTCCCAGGGTGGAGGGCGCAGCTGGAGTGCCAGGCCTGGGCAAGCCCTGCCCCAGGCACTCCCCGCTCTGCAGCAGGGAGAGGGCACCCTGGTTCTTGACTGCAGCCTGGTTTCCTGGGGACGAGACTCTGGCCTCCAGCCAGCTCAGCCAGAGCAGGACTTGGGGGTCCCAGGGATGGCGCTAGCCCAGTGGCAGCTGGGTTTGTTCCTAAAAGATTCCTATGGGTCTGTAGGGGAGATCATGTCCCACATTCCCATAGTGCTTTCCTAAATGGGGTGAGCTCCCCACCCAGAACCTCCCAGGTCCCAGGGTTCTAGTCCCTAGGACTGCAGGTACTCCAGCCCCAGCCCCAAAGCTGGTCCATAGTAGGTGCTCAATAAATACTTCTTGGTTGGAGAGTGAGCTGGATGACTGAGGAGTATCTGAGTTTGCTTCACTTCCTCGCTCCCGGGCAGGGAGCAGTGGTGTCTAACACTCTGGAGAACGCAGAGGAGGGACCTGCAGGCCTGTCTCACCTGAGACCTGACAACAGAGGGGTGGGGACAGGGAGCCGGCAGGACGGGCATTCCAGGGAGCCCGGGCCAAGGGCAAAGGCAGGGGTCCAAGGGAGGGAGGACGGCGGGTGGGGGCTAGAGCGGGGAACGGCAATGAGGCCGAGGACAGGCCAGAGAGGGTGGTAGAGCCACCCCAGGCAGACCTCATGGGTCCTGCGGGCCCGCCCTGCTGGGTAGAGGCTGCAGAGTCCGCAGACCCTGGATATACCGGACTCTTGGCTCTTCCTTCCCCAGCACACAGTCTGGGGCTCCCACATCTGGAGATGTGGGGCTGGGGGGGGCCTCACCCTGGCTTGCAAATGTGCCCAGTGAGAACCTAGATCAAACCAGGGATGAGAGAGGAGCGGGAAGGTGGTAGAACCTGGGAAGGGGGGCCCGGCAGGCCACGGGCAAACATGGCAGCCTGCCTGTGTCACCAAGTGATAGTGTTGTCACTCTGACTACAGACAGTGGTAGCGATGACCACCCTCGATTGAGCACCCATCGTGTGCCTGGTACTCTCCTATTCCACTGTACCCTCAAGGTGACCCTGGGAGAGGCCCCGGCCCATTTCACAGAAGGGAAAACAGAGGCCCAGGGCAGCAATGTCATTCTGGGCCGGCTGTGAAGGTGGAGAGCAGGATTTGAATCTGAGAGGACTGGTCCCACGGCCACCCCTGAAGGCCACCAGGCTGTTCCGAGTCAGACGGGCCTTGTGGTGACTTCAAGCTTTACTGTTAAGTGACCTCTCCCAGCCTTAGTCTCCTCCCTCCTGCCTCAGGACACAGGGACAAGGACAAGCGGGCCTTGCCAGGTGGCTTCACATTCACGGGAGCGGATGTATTCGAAGTGCCTGTGGGCTGAGCTTGCAGCTCAGTGGTGGCACACTAGTCTAGCGCAGCGAGGTCCACAAAAAAAAAAACAAAAACAAAAAAAACAAAAAAAAACCGAATAAATACGTAAATAAAAATAAAGTTCCTGGAATCCAGAGCCGCTCAGGGAGCATAGCCTACCTCCGTCCTGGCAGCCAACGAGCCCGGCCTCCGCTGGTGTCACATGCCCTCCGGCCCAAGCCATTGGCATGCCAGGCTGCCGGCCCTGCCACCTGAGCTGGGCACATCCCCTGCCCTCTCCTCAGGGATTAGGGCTGCGACCGCCCACCCTGGGTGCTGAGACAGGGGCAGGGTCACCTCTCCGGACTGGAGTGTGGGCAACAGGGTGCCAGGCACAGAACCCCAAAAGTTCTGGTGGGTGTCAGCTGTGGAGAAAGGAGCGAGGCCCCCTTCCTCTCATTGCTCCAGCCTGATTCCTCAGTCTTCCATAAAGGTGTTTCATGAGCGAACAGAAATTTTCCTTTATGGGAAGACTCTGGGTCCCCTGAGATACCACATAGCAATTCTCTCTGCCACCTGGCAAATTAGCTTTGCTTTTGGTGTTGGCCCAGGGGAGTACTCTGGGCCTCAACTTCCCCATCTGTAAAATGGGGATGAGACTCCCTTCTTCCATAGTCTTGAGGCTTCAACTGCAGCACCTGGGGCGAAAGTAACATTGGCTTAACCAAGCATTTTCCTGCCTGCCTGGGCTCCCAGGCTGAAGTCGAGAAACTGAGGCTACCCCTACCCCCAAGCTCCTGGGAACAGCAGAGGTGAGCAAGTTGACCTGGGCATCCCGACTCTGGCTTCCGCCTGTCCTTGAGGCAGCAGTGGCGCTGCCATCAGGTCTCCCCTCCCCTCCCAAGGGCCGGGTGGTATTTGAATAGCAAAGAAAAAACAAGTCTCAGACTAATGTTTTTCATTTTTGTCCTGAACAATGCTGTTTCAGGGCTGGTTGTTAAGCAAATACCGCAGGAGGCGGGTCCCCAGAGCTGACGCAGGTTGGGGACATTATCAGAGTCACAGCTCCAGGGGCAGGACCCCAGGCTCAGTCACCCACAGGTCCTGTCCAGCAGTCCGGCCGGCAGGCTGGCCCTTCCCAAGAGTACCCAGCGCTGGGCAGGGGCACTCGGGCAGGGGCCCTGGAGCGGACACTCTGAACTCCAGTTCTGCCCACCGTGCAGGTCTCCCCACCGCACCCCAGTCCTCTGTGAAGCCGCGTGGCTGACTGTCCCAGGCTGTGCTGGACCACACTGGTTTCTCGTGACGTGGGACTGTCAGTACCAGATTCAGGACAGGCTCAAGCAAACCTGGATTACTGTTTCCCCTACAGGGTTTGAGGAATTATGAGAATCAAGTGGGAAGGTCCCAGGTGACTATGACAACAGCCTCCACTACGATCAGCCATTTATTGAGGGATTACTATGTGTCAGGTGGTGTACAAGCCACTTCGCACTGCTCATCTTGCTTATCTCCTAAGTAAGGGGAACTATTAGCTCTCCCCCTTTTCCTCCCATGTTGAGGATTGAACTTAGGGTCTTTTCATGAGCTACATCCCCGGGCCTTTTTTATTTTTTAAGAGAGAGTCTCACTAAGTCACTTGGTTGTCCATGCTGGTCTGGAACTTGTGATCTTCCTGCCTCAGCCTTTCAAAGTGCTGGGATTACAGGCGCAAAGTGCACCAAAATGCTCAGCTTGTTAGTCCCATTTTATGACTGAGCATATAGAGCCTGAGAAACTGACTTGAACAAGGTCGTGCAGCCCGAAAGCAGTGGCCCTGAGTCAAACCCAGTCTGATTCCAAAGCTCTACGTTTCGGTTGCCGTCTGTCCCTTCTTGGAAGTTGACCTCAGCCAGCCATCGATGGTAACACCAAGGTCAAGAGCGGTGGAGAGCAACCAACCCTAAGCCGTGCTCCCTCCCCGTGTGCAGCTGGCTTTAGGGAACTCCTCCCAGCGGCACACCTCTGGATCCAGCCCGTGAAAACTTGCGCCGGCTGGTTTGGGGGGGATGAGCTGCTTCCTCTGGTCTGCGGGTCCCTCACGCTGGCCCTGCTGTGGGAGTCCTGCCTTCTCTTGGGGCCTCCTCCTGAACCCCTGCCCCCAGTTTCAAGGCTGGGCTGGGGCTGTCCATCAGTCACCTCCTCGCCATCCCCAGGCTTGCCTGGAGCCTTGGCCTCCGTGGCAGGGAGGGTGCTGGCACTCTGGGGTCCGTCTGAGGCTTCCTCCAGTGGCTGGTGGCAGCGGGTACAGCTCACTAATTAATTAGCGCTTAAGTACTTAGCATCCTCCTGCCTTGTGTCAAGCGAGGATTTGAGTCTTAATTCCCTGTGTAGGTAACAGTGGGAATGTGCTGGGGAGAGTGGTCAGGACTGAGAGGAAATCTGTCCCTTGCTTGGATGCGGGCCGGAATGCAGCTGCTGTGCAGGCAGAGGGAGACCCCTGGGCGCAGAGCCCTGGACCCCACATCTCCAGTGTCTCCCCCTGACTTGCCGCTGGAAGTTCTGCCATGTAGAACATGCAGCCCTGCAGCCCACCACCCACTGCCCGAGTCAGGCATCTCCTCGGGTCATGTGTCTGGTGGCAGGGTGACAGGACCCACCCACGCGATTGCTCAGAGGGTAAAGTACCAGAGACGTTCTGCGCAATGTACCGGCACATGATAGGACCCAGTAAATAGGAGCTATCATCTTACCCGTCATCACTCTGGCTCACGTTTTTATTTATTCAATTCACACATATCAAGTGGCTGGTGCGTACTGCTGGGCACCGGCCTGGGTGCTGGGTGCTCGGTACGGAATCGGTCTTGGAGCCTTGCAAAGCCCCGGTCTGACCATCCGACCATGACAGGCTCCACCTCAAAGCGTTGGGTGGTTTCCACGGCTGCCGCCACGACGCAACCATTGGTGGGGTCCACAGCGGAGCACCCCCTGCATGGTGGACATCTCAGCCCCTCGGGGTGCCGGGGGCCACTCGGGGGTGGGAGGAGGCTCCTGGCTGTACCCCAGTAAGCCAAAGGTGCCATCCAGGAGGTGGGAAGCGGGGACATGAAGACAGTGGCGGGGCAGCACAAGGTGAGGTTCTTGGATTGGCCACGTGGCTCTGCCCTGGCGCCTGGAGAAAGCCTCACAGCCTCTCCGAGTCTGGTTTCCTGTGTGAAGGGAAGACAGTATCGCTTGGCGGGTGCCTTGTGCATGCGTCACATGTCCCAAAACTTTGGCGGTCCTGTTATTTAGGATCCCAAATCAGCTAATGGACCTCCAGAAAACTTTCCCCACGAGATCATCAACTCCTTGCAGGTGGAGACTCAACCCTGTACCCACTATGGCCCTAGCACTGCGTTTCACCCATAATAAAAATGCCTGCCATTTATGCAGGGCCTACTATGTGCCAGGCACTGTGGTAAGTGAGCACTGGACCCTCCTTACGTCTCATTGACTCTTCGTGATAGACCTCGAAGATTGATCAGAGGTGCAGCCTGCTTAAATCACCTGCCAAATTCTCCTTGCTGTCAGTGGTGGAGCCAAGATTCAAACCCAAGTCAGCTGTCCTCAACACTCAGCAAATGTTCGTTGAATGAATAAACAAACAAATGAATTCGCAGTTGCGGGAATGTCACTGGTTAAGGGACAATGAGCAATTTGTCCTTTTAAGTGAAGCTATTAGGCCAGCAAAAAGGAGGAAAGGATTTTCCCCTGGTCTTTGGTTTTTGTTTTTTAGCAGTCTCGAGCTGTTTTACTTATTACTGCACAGAATTCCAGGAGTTTAAGAGACACAGGGGAAAAGATCCATCCCGGAAGGAAGTGTGCAGCATCATGGATAATTCAAGTGCTCAACCGGTAGCCATGAAGCCCTGGCTGCCGCCCAGCACCGGGGTAGGGGCCGGGGACACTGTCCTGGAGGCCTGGACCCTGTCCCGCTCTCCAGGAGCTCTGGTGACGGGCGAGGGGCTGAACTTGGAGCCTGAGGGCGCCTGAAAGGACACATTTCAGGCATCAGATTGGGGATTTGTGCCATCCCATCTGTCCCCCTCGTCCTCTACGAAGCCAACTCTAAGGATGTGGCTCTTGTATGACCATGTCACCTGGCTTCCAGAGCCCGAAAGAAATTAGATGGAGACGCAACAAAGCAAGAGGTTGGAAGGATGAACCTCAGAAGAGCCACAATCTCTCAACCAGAACGATCGCTCATGTCTCCTGCACTCTCGCTGCAGGCCAGGTGGGATGTTAGAACCTCCTGCCACCCTTTCCACCTGTGTGTCAAACTGGGAGAAGTGAGGTTTAAGAGAGGTCGCTGCCCAAGGTCAAGCTCAGGGGCAGACCCCCCAGTGGCCGGCTGTGGAGCCCGCATGGTCAGCCTTGCTCTGCTGCCTTGGCAGGTCGGGGTTTTCCACAGGGAATGGTGAGGCAGGACAGGGCCGTGTCTCTGGGGCGGCGGCTGCTGGTCCACCTGTGAGGTGGCCTCAGCTCAGACCTGGCCACACCCCAGACGACAGGAAGTTTGGAAAGAGAAGAACTCTGACACCCACCTGGCTTTGAGGTGCTGAGCATCTTGAAAAGCCTCACTGCAGCTTCCTGGCAACGTCCCTGGGGGAGCCAGCCTGTGTATTTTAAGAAATAAAAATCATTAAAGAAGTTAGGACTATGAAGAGGCTATAAATGTAAAATATTGGTAGTTCGACAGTGTATCCCTAGCAGCTGCAAGCAGGGTTCATTGATGAGCCAGAAACCTGTCCAAGAAATTAATCACCACCCTTCTCCCCAGCTGCCTCCCAGGATGTCTGCTCTGAAGTTTGAGGGCTGCCCCAGCCAGGAAAGGAGAAGGTACTAGCAGGATTAGGGAGGGAGCTGGGCTCTGGAAGGACGCCCGTGAGATCCAATTCTCCAGGCAAGGCCCGAGTCTTCTACTTTGGTTGTTAGCGACCACAGCCGTCACACCAAAGACCCTGCACTTAATGCCGTTCTGGAGGAGGAACGTCGTGTTACTTGGCACCTGTTAGACACTCAGTGGGTGCTGTGGGAACAGATAAATGGTTTGGGCCGTACACGTGGCACCTGCTTGTCCGTTCGTCCAATGGGTATCTAATGCTTGGTCCTTCACCCAATGCGGGAACTGCTACTACCCAGCCAAGCTTTTATTCTGCCTTCTCCTTCATTCTGTGAGCCATAGAGAAGGCAGTGAAAGTGTTGGGGGCCCCTGCCAGCTCTGAACATGTTTAAAGCCATTGGGGACCCCTCACCTGCTCAGAGAGATTCAAATCAGTTGCAGCCCAGGACTAGCCCTGGACCAGGACCCAAGTCCCACCACAGCCTGCAGCCCCTACATCAGGGTGACTTCCAAGAAACCACCTCACCCCCCCACACACCTCCCCTTCTCAGCTGGGAGACAGGGAGGGTGACATTGAACGCCCGGCTCTGGGGCGTCCTAAGGGTTAACTAATTAATGGTCGGAAAGTGCTTTGAAAAAATAAAGTGCTGGATAATGGGAAGGGCAATTATGTTGGGAGAAACTCCTAATTTGGCTGGAATTGATGTTAATGATAAAGTATCTGAAACATGTAGCAGGCAGGCGTGATTGTATTTTATATGACAGAGAGAGACACTCGCGCGCAGGGGACACGGAGAGCGGTTAATTTGGTTAAATAAAGTGAAAGATAAAAGGAACTTGGACACCCCAGGACACACGGTTTATCTGGACTCCGTGTAGCACTTTGGAATTGGATTGGGCCCTCTGACTCTTATTTATTTGTTTGTGATGGAAAGAAATAAGGAAGTGCTGGTTTTATGACTCAAAAAGAGGCCGCAGAAAGCAGACTTGGACCAGGAGGCCCTGGCTTCAGCGCTGCCGCGGGCTGCATTCTCCAGAAAGAGTCAAGGACTCTGGGAGAATCCAGGAGGCAGCAAAGCACCCTCCCCTTCCAGGAGGAGAAACTGAGGCCCGGGAGAGGAAAAAGGAGAGGGAATCGGAATCGACCGAGTGCTTCTCTTTGCCAGGCTCTGCGATACGATGTTATGATCCCATTTCATCCTTAAAGCAAACCCGTGAGGTGGGCACCATTTTCACCCCCACCTTATAGATGAAGAAACAGAAGATCAGAGAGGTAAAGCAATGTGCCCAAGGTCACACAGCGCAAAGTGGCAGAGCAGGGAACTGGGCTTAGGCTGTCTGACGCTGGGGGTGAAAATCCTTGATAGCGACCTTGAGACTAATGAAATGCTCTGAAGATTCACGGCTCTTCCCCCCCGGACTGGGTTCTGCAGAGCAGGAAAGCAGGACACAGAGGTAGGGACTCCTGCGGCTGTCCAGTGAGGACCGGGTGGGGTGGCAGGGCCCTTGGGCGGGTGTGAGCCACACATCGAGCCCCAAGAGGACAGCACGGGCTGCCCCAAGAGAGACGAGGAGCTTTCTCTTCTGGAAGGTCCCTGCAGGTCCAGATTAGTATTCAGTATTTATAATATTTCCATAATGGTAAAACAAAAGAAAACAAGCGGGGAGAATGCATTTTTAATCACCAATCATTTCTCTTTGTTTGTTGTGAATGAACGGCGAGGTGAAATAGTATTTCATAATCACCCCATTCGAATTTTCCTCCCCACAAAGCACTGAGAAATCTCTAAATAAAATAAATAAACAAGCCGAGACCTTAAAATAAATCCCAGAGGGCAGAGTGCTACGTGTGGGTGATCACAGCTGCGAGAAGCAGGGGCTGGGAGGTGGGAAGAGAGGACGAAGCACCGGGCCTCTTCAGTACCAGCAGTCAGACAGCCAGGTCTGGAGACGCACCAGGCAGCTAAGGTGGCCAAGTGATGGCTGGCAGCTTCCAGAGCAGGGTGGAGCAGGGACAGCCTTCCACCCTTCATTTCCTCTTTTTTTTTTTTTTTGCTTTAGATTTAGCTAAATTGCCCAGGCTGAGCTGGATTTGAGACCCTCCTGCCTCAGCCTCCCAGAGTGCTGGGGTTACAGGTGTACAGTGCCAAGTCCGGCTTTATCATTCTTGCAGAATCTTCTGGTCCTCAGCCTCTCACTTGAAACCAAGGGAATTCCTGTTGCCTGGCCCCTGGAGTTTCAGAGACTCTGCATCCCAGGGAAATTCTCAACATCTTGTCTGCTGCCTTGCTGCTAGTCCAACCTTTGCATTCATAGAGGCAGAAACCACCACAAAGAGAAAATGTAAGGGACGTAGCCAAGACCCTGCCCCCAAGCCAGGGTGCTGGACCTCAAGGGGTTTGTCACCCTGTCAGAAGAGCAAGCTCTTTATCTACCTTTGCTTGGCCCTAGGTGTCATTGAGAAGCCTCCTAAGCCACTGGATTTTATTCAGTGGTTTTTCCTAATAATTTTTTTTTTTAATGCATCCCAACACTGCCAGGCCTTCAGGCCCTAGCAAGGAGCCTGGCACATGGGGGCACTCGCCAGATGTTTGCTGGACATGTGGATGGGTGGATAGGTAGGTATATGGGTAATGGATGGATGGTGAATGGATGGATGGGCGGATGGACAAAAGGTGGGCTAGATGAATAGACTGGTGGATGGATGGGTGGATGGATGTGAGCCTAGTGTTGACTTGGTCCTCTCCCTTGCTAGTAGAAAAGGCTACCTTTGGATGGCTACTTGCCAGACAGGAAGTGCTAAGTACATTGTACCCTTGTCAACATTTGAGAGCTTAGTGCCTTCAGTTACGTCTTCCACAACCCCTTCAAGGACCCTGAAAGAAATCACTTTCCGCCCAAGCACCATCCCAGAAGAAACTGAGGCAAAAGTCTTCGGTGAGAGCCAGGGAGACCTCCGTTTTCAAGTACGGTCTCAGAGGATGCAGGCTCAGCTTTCGCCCCAGCACTAACCTGCTATGCAGCCTCCCTCGGTGGCTGAGCAGCTTTGTCTCTCTGGGCCTCAGTTTCCCCTCCACACTGTGGTCTGATGTCTGAGTGCCACTCTGTCCCTGTCTCTCTCCCTGTCCTCCTCCACGAGGAGCAGCAGTGTGCAGCCCCAGCCAGCCCTGCCTTTCCCTGGGGCCGGGCAGCGGCCGTCAGGGTAGCTCAGAACCTCAAGACATCAGCCTGGATGCTGTGGCCTCTGCCAAGGCCCGCGCTCCCTCTGAATCCTATTGAAAAAATAATAAAAAGGTAATTACTTTGTCATTACTGAACACTGGTTTGTCTTTTTATTTTTTTTTAAGCCCTGACCATAAATAACCAACCCATTACCCTTCGGAGCGGACACACACATCCATATAGGACCGGCTGCTGTCCACTCTGGTTCTCCAGTCAGGCGCCCCCGTCTCCCCATGCCCATGCTGTGACACATCACACACACGTAGGCACGCACACACACACACACACATCTAACACAGAGACACCATTCGTTCACTTGACATTTTCGAAGCATTCTGCTAGATGCCACAAATAGTAATAACAACAGTTATTATGCATGAATCCAGACTAGATGCACTGCATGAATTAGTTCACTGAATTCTCCCGACAATGCTTTGTTGCTATTTTACAGATGGGGAAACCGAGGCTCAGAGGGGTCCTAAGACTTCAATTACATGGCATTTGTTTTTTGGGGTGGGGCTGGGGATGGAATTCAGGGCCTTGTACTTGCCAGGCAAGTGCTCTACCGCTGAGCTAAATCCCAACCCCCCAATTACGTGGCATTTGAATCCACGTGTCCAAATTCAGAAATCCAGAAATCCAAACACCAATACAGCAATGATTTAAATACAGATTTACAGAGCCTTGTCAGGGCAGGTGCTGTGCTGGAGAAAATGCTGCTGTGGAGCTCAGAAGGGGGCATCTCATGCAGCCTTGGGCGGGGTCACATGAAGGAAGGCTGCCTGGAGGAGGCGATGCCAGTTTTGGTCTTCAGAGGCCTGGAGGGCAGAAGGGCCGGCCCAAAGCCTGGGAGGTGACAGCCAGCACGGTTTGGAGCTCCAGGCAGCCCCTGTGGCCGGAACGGAGGGTGGGGGCCGGGGACAGGCGAGGCTGCAGGGGCGGCGGGCAGGGCCATCGCTCACATCCGGGCCAGCCTGGCACAACAGGACGGTCCTCCCCGCCCACTCTCAACTACCTGGCGGTCCTGCCATGTGACACGAGGCACCTCATCAGCAAAACAGCTCCTTCCTGCCTCTCTGGCCGGCCCCGCCCTCCGTGAGACGCAGCGCCCTGGGCTGGAGCTGGCGCCTGTACAGGTGCCCGACTTCCAGAGGCCGGGAGACAGGTTCCCTGTGCCCAGCGCCTGGGTGCGCCAACCTCGGACGGGACCCGAGGCCTGGGACGCAGCGGCAAGCCCACGTCCACGTCCCGGCATGTGACCGCGATGCCTCTGCTGGCAGGGCCGGTGCCGTCCCAGATGCAGGCAGGGTGGGAGGCCAGGAAGGGCTCAAGGCTGAGATGGGCCGCGTGGCCCCACCAGTCCTCAGAGCGAGGCTTTTGTTCCCAGGACAGGTAGAGAGCGGGAAGGCGGGTCCCTTTGACTCTTCCATCACGGGTTGACCTTGTTCAGCAGGGTCCTGGTGCCAGGCCTGCCCCGCCCTGGCAGGCGTGGGAGGCGTTAGGTGTGTGGCTCTTTGGGTAAGAGATGATGTCAGTGGTCGGCCCTGCCCCTCACCTGGCTGCACTCTGTGTATTCAGTATCTACTGCCAGCATGCAAACAGAGTACGGCCAAGCCTCTGTGGCCCTAAACCCTCTCTAAAGGGATGCAGAGCCCCATGCCTCGCAGTGCACGCTCCCACCTCCCCTACAGACATCAGAAGAAGCACTCCTGTGCATCCCCATCCTCAGACCTCCCAAGCGAGCTGCTGGGGTGGCGCAGAACGCCAGCCTGGTGGCTTCCACTTCAATTCATCCTTTACATTTCTAAATTCAATTCACACTCAAATACCCGGCTCTTGGATTGTGGGTGGTTTCTTTTGTCCGGGTTTTACTTATATTTGTATTTCTGTTTATGTCTCCTGAATTATTTGCAGGAACACGAGTTACCCTCTTTTTTCAGAAATTGGAAACTTTGTTTTTTCAAGGGAGATGGTTCAGAGGATGTTAAAGATGGAAGGACCATGGCAGAGATTGGAAACCCTGGGACTACGGAGTTGCTCCTAAAAGGAAAATATTAGTCACCTGTGATTCTTCTTGTTACCAGGCAGGGATAAACATAAATACCAGAAAAAGTCAATTAATGAGAACAAACTAGAAAAGAGAAGGTCGAGCCAGAGAGAAAACCAGCTTGTCCCTTGCTTGGAGCTGAGTCCAGAGATGAGACAGGGAAAATAAAATCAGGTACAAGGAAAACAGGTAGTATTTATGGCCTAGAAATCCCCAAGGCTTTTATGCCAAGAGACATTTCTGGAAGGTGCAGGCAGACGAGGCGGGAGGAAGAGGTGAGTTCGACTCTGTTGAGGCTGAAAGCTGGAGCTAGACACCCCCTTCACCCCAGCGGGCCGAGCTAGTGCCCAGGACCCCGAGGCCAAGGAACCGTCTAAGTCCTCGTGCCGGGATCCAGCTTCCGAGTCCTTGCCCCTGTCCCTTCCGAGGTTGTGGGCCTCAACAAGGCCACTCAAACCTTGAGACAGGCCCTGCTTGTGGCCAGCAGGGTTCTAATAAGGATTCATTACTGAAATCTCAGGCTCTTTCACCCATTAAATTAGCGGGGGCGGGGGGAAGAGCAAGAGAAAGAACACACTAAAGGGTGGAGAGCAAAGAGGGAGATGGGTTTCCCTCGCTGCCTGCGGAAGGGCAAAAGAACGCAGCCCTGCAGGAGCAATCTAAGCGATGGGTCTTGAAAGCTTTCAAATGCATGCACACCCTTGGCCTCACCAACCTTGCTTTAAGGAATGTGCACAGTTATTTATGGGCAAGGATATTCATTAGAGTTATTTATAATAATGAAAAGAATTGAAAACAAGTTTGATGTCCAAAATTTCCAATAGTGAGGGAATGCGCAAGTAAATTACGATCAAACGCTACAATACAGCCGTTAAAAACCGCGTTGTAGATTTAATGACATGAGAGAAGTGTGCACGCTACATATACAAGGCAGGCTAAGAAAAAGATAATCCAGCATGTTTCATGCGATCCTGATTTTGTACAATAAAACAAAAGAAAGAGAAAAGAGAGAGAGACCAAAAACCTACACTGCAGATGAATACATGAAATCAACAACAGTGATTATTCATGGGTGGCGGGCGCTAAGGATTATTTACATTTTCTTCTTTATGTTTATCTGTATTTTCTGAATTTTCCACAACAAATATGTATCGTGTACGTAACCAGAGACAAATAACTATGTATGTACTTTGCAAAAAGGATGAGAATCTAGTAAAACAACTTATCCTGGATGGGAGTTGAGAACCCAGCTCACTATTTGGGAAAAAGCCCCTCTCCAAGCCTCCCTCCTTGGGACATTCCTGAGAGAGACATTCCAAAATAAAATGAATGGACTCAGCTTTTTAAAAAATTTTAATTACAACTTGCCCAGTAATAACCATAATCACTTATCTTGGGCACTTGTACAATTACTCCGCCCCTCAGCATCCATTGAGCACCTACGGCGAGGCCAGCACTGCGAGTCCCCAAAACACAGACCCCACCCAAGGAGAATCTCAGGACAGGGCACAGCCCAGGTCAAAGTGGGGGGCAGGTGCATCATCAGCCATTTTTTTTAATTAAAAAAAAATAAAAGTTCCTTTGTCAACAATTATTGAGTGCCCACTGTACTGAGAGCCTTTGCTTTCCTTTTGAACTTATTAGCCCAAGATGAGATTTGAAGGATAGATTCATCCTGCTTCCTCCTCCTGCTCTCCCAATACAGCTCATATTCCGGTTTCATCTCTTTAGGAACATCCAGGACAGGTAGAAATGTCAGAGAATGTGACTTTTGTTACCTTCCCGCCCCAGCAGTTGGTCCTGGGAGAATCGGACTGCCTAATTCAGTCTTGGGTAAATTATTCTCTGTGCCTCAGTGTCCCCACCTGTATAATGGGTATGTTCTTCATAGAAGGTCCTCCTACTGTTATGTGGGGCTAAGGAGACAGCACAAGTCTTAGTGTGATGCCTTGTACATGACAATCACTCAATAAATACCGGCTATTGATATACAAACAGGTTTTGCTTTTCATCGCTGCCTGCCTGAGGACTGGAAACCAAAACACCGTGACCAGGAAGCTGAGCCGTGATTACTAGCAAGACTTTCCCAGTGGCGCCAACTGAGACTTGCGTTTCTTTGTTCCCTAGTCAACTCCCGAGAGCCTCCTGGGTGACAGGTGTGGTGCTTGGCTTCTCCGCTTCTAGGACTGAGGCACAAAATTCGCACTCAGAGTGGGGCAGGGGCCTGAGTGTGTGTGTGCGCGCACATGTGTGGGTGTGTGTGTGTGTGTGTGTATGTGTGTTTCCCTAGAGACTTAGAAAAGGCACCGGCGGTGATCACCTGGGCCTTGGCTGACACGCGCCTCTCTGACCTGGGCCGCCTCCTCTGCTGGTCACAGTTGCTCCGTTTGCCACCACGGACCCCACTGAACAACAGGGAGCTGCTGGCAGCTCACACTGGCAGCTCGGCTGCCCCAGCTCCTCCTCCCTCCCTGAATCTTCGTCCTAGGACCTCTCTAGTCCGTCCCCTACAGCACATGCAGGGACTTAACTGCCTGGGGTCAGCGCCAGACTTGCAGAGCCCAGTATGTGCCAGGAAGTATTTGAGGGCTGAAGGCAACAGGGGACACGGGACAAAGTCCCGGCCTGCAAGATGCTTCCATTCTAGTCGAGGCAGCCAGGAAGCAAACATAGGAACAACCGAACGTGCACATTCATTTTAGATGCTCAGACAGGGCAACTTGATAAAGACTTGGAGCGACTTCAGTGAGAAAGTGGCCCTGAAGAGGGAGAGGAGCTGTGCGCTTCTATGAGAGGGGGGCAGTCAGTGAAAAGAGTGGTCCAGGCAGACAGAACAGCAAGTGCAAATGCCCTGGGGTGGGGACAAGCTTGGTGTTTTCCAGAGCAGTGGGAAGCCAGTGTGTTGGGAGCAACAGGATTGAGGGGAGGGTAGAGTGAGACAAGGCCTGGAGTGGGGTGGTGGCCAGGTTTTAGAGGCCTTGCTGACAATTGAGAGTTGAGATTTCATTTGGAGGGATGACCAGGAAATGCTAAATTGGACAAAGCAGGGAGAAAGCATCTGGGAGGCCTGGGAAAGAACCCAGAGTGAGCAGCAAGCCCCAGATACTGGCTGAGGCTGCTCTCCCCCAGCCCCACGCTTCGTTGTTTCTGTTTTGAGTTAGGGACAGTGGTTGGGAATCAAGAGGGACCCTCCCGCTTTTCACCTACTCCATTGCCCTTTTCCCTCCTCCAGCCTGGCCTCTGCTCCCGCGTTCCCACCCAGCTGAGGCTCCTGGAGAGGAGGGAAAGACTTTGGGGGCTGGTTATGAACAAACTGAGAAAACACAGCGGGAAGAAGAAATGGTTTAATGCAAGGTCGGTGGGTGAGACGTGACTGTCGGTGGCATTGCAGGAGGGCGCACTGTGGGACCTGCCAGAGGAGAAGGGACCGAGCCAGCCCCCACAGCAGGGCCTTGCCCAGGCTGAATCTGACTCTACTGCTGGGAGAGATTTTCCCTTCACTGGGGCTCAACAAACGCTTGCCAAATGAATAAATGAGTGAAGGACTGTTGCTGGAGAGGGAAGAGAGGGAGAGAGAGGGAGGGAGAGAGAGAGAGAGAAGGAACAGAGAGAGGACAGGAAGAAACGAGAAGTAGAGGGAACACTGGATGTCCCCAGGAGCAATGACATTTACTGGCACTTACGGATCAATATCTTGGCCCAAGCCCTTTTCCTGCATTACCTTATTTTAGCCTCTCAACAACCCCAGGCAATAGGTGCTATTATTATCCCCATTTTACTGTTGAGGCAACTGAGGCACAAGAGGGTCAAATACTTCAAGGTCACCCAGCTGGGGTCTGACCCCAAACCTAAGCTGATAACCATTTCTTTACACTGTGCCAGGAATGGGCTGAGGCCCGAGCCAAAAGTTAGAAGACGACTGTGCCTTAGTTTCTCCTTCTGTGGGGTTGAGCTCGAGGTCTCTATGTGTTCCGCTGAGTCGCCAGGTACAAGGATCTTATAGCTGGTGGGTGACACTGGCCCGCAGGGACCAAAGTGCCTTTGGTGGTGGGGCAGAAAGGAGAGTTACAGGTCTGAGGTCCGTGGGGGCTGCTAGTTCATGGTATACTGCTACTTCCTAGTAATTCCTGGTATGAGGAAAGACGAATGAAACTGACAGGCACCTGGACCCCAATTCTGGGCCCTGTACAGACAAATCCTGAACTGATCCCCGGGCCCATTCCAGGTGGAAAGGTACTGGGTTCTTCGAGCTGGATTCTTTCCCAGCTGGTAACGAGTGTGGGATTCTTCCTTGCCCAAATCCATTGACTTTCTAGGGGACAAGAAAAGCTCTGCCACCTCAGAGTCAGAGGGCCATGGAACCCACCGGCTCTGCCCTATTTGCCTCTGGAACAACTACATTCCAGGATGAGGCAGGGCACGAGAGGCATCCTGGCAAATGTCTGCCTCCGTCAATTACCGTGCAGGGTGTCAGGTCCCGCAGAAGAGCAGGCCTGAAGTCCCCAGCCCACAGCACCCTTCTGCCGGCTGTTGTCAGGAGCTCTTCACTGACCACATCATGTCCAGCTCATCTCCAAACCCTGGGCCATACTTTGAGTGTGTATTCATTTATTCAGCTCATCGTTTATCTATTTAGTGTACTATCACAGTCAATTTCTCACTCACTTCATCTTCTCAGTGTGCCGCCCTTTTCTTTCAGGTCTCACTCTGTTTCCCTCCTGACTTTCACAGGAGGGGAAGTAGCGACAGCCGGAGTCCAGCGCTTGGGAACCGGGCGGCCTGGCAAGGAGAGGCAGACCCGAGGCTGCAGGGCCCCAGGGCTGACGCTGACCACTAGGCTCAGCCTGGTGTGGCTGTCGCAGGCCAACCGTGGAGTGGGCAGGGTGGGCACGGGGCGTTTTCTTCAGCAGTCTTCAAGCCCTCCCTCAGAGAGGCCATCGCCTACCACCAGGGCAGAGGATTAGCTCTCCCAGGACACTATCCTGCTGCCTTGTTTTATTTTCTTTGTGGATCTTTCACTCTCTGCAGTATTACACGTTTTAATGTTCATTATCTGCCCTCTCCCCTTGTAAGGGTCATTCTTGCTCACTTAAGGATTTCTTGCACAAGAGGCTGGAAAAAAAAAAGCACCTTGCAAAGAACAAGTGCAAAGAAGATAGCAAACAGCGAGAACATTATGTTCCTCCGAGTTCCACGATTCTGACATTCTAACTTAAAAAAAAAAAAGCCAGTTCTTCGTGGAAAAGTGGAAAACAAACTCAGGGTCTCTCGGGGTTCGGAACAGGTGAAAAGTAATGCGCACCCATCCCTCCTCTCTTCTGCCTAAGCCTCTATTCCAGCCGGCAGAGGGAAGTGGAGGCGGCTCCTCCGAGCGGCCGGAGGGAGCGGCGCGCTCCAGGCTCGCTCCGAAGGCCGCATCTCGCGGTGCGCGCAGCCGAGGCCGGCGGGGAGGTGGGTGGGAAGAATCGGGAGGGGAAGGTCTGGGGGTGTGAGGGTGGAGCGGAGCCCGGCCCCGCGATCCGGCCCGGGTTTTGCATGCCGCCCACTCGCCCGCTCGGCCGCGGAGAATTCCATAATCACAGCGGGCGAGAGCGGAGACTGGGAGCGAAAAATCCAGGATCCGGCAACTTTGGGCAGCGCATGCGCGCCCACGGCGCTCCATCCCAAACACACACACATTTTTCCCCCGGACTTGGAAAGTCACCCAAAGCCGCCCCAAGTGCAGGTAAGAGACTCGGCGCTCCTTCCGCCGCGGCCCCCCCACCGCCCCCAGCTCCGCGGGCCTCCCGGGGCGCCTCCCCGCCTCGCCCGGCGTCCCGGTACAGCCCCCCCCACCCCCGGGGCTGTCGCTCGCAGCCCGGAGCGGGCGAGCGAGCGAGCGAGAGAGCCAGCCAGCCTGCGATCGGCGGCTGCCACCCAACTCCGGCCGCGCGGGAGGCAGGGGCACGGAGGGCTGGCACCCGGGCGCGGGGCGGCGCGTCGCCCGCGGTGGCCAGGGGAATGCCCGGCGCGCGGCTCGGGGGAAGGGGAGGGCTGCTGCTCCTGGGGGTCACTTACTCCAACTGAGGGGGCCGCGGGGTAGGGGAGCAGAGGGGGAGGTGCCAGGCGCCAGTGCAGGACTTTGCGAATAGGGTGGAGGCGCCCCCCGCGCTGTGAGCTCCCGGGGGGAGGGCAGGTGCTCGCCAATACCGGGTAATCGTTCTTTCCATACCGCCCCCCCCCGCCAGCTGCAGGGGGGTCGTGCACTCTCCAGAGCAGAGAAGGAGGCAGGGGTGAGGGGCGCCTGGGGTGACTTTGTAAGACTTTGCCCAGGGGAAGGGGTGGGTGGGGATCGCCTCCAGCCGGCTCTTGTGCCCCGACGCCGGGGTGTGCGTGCTGCCGGCAGAGGTAGGCAGCGTTCGCCTAGGCGCAGGGTGCCACGGAGTGCGCCGGGGGAAAAAGAAGGCAAGAGGTTTCTTGCATGGGGGGAACGGCGCCCCCTTTTTCATCTGTGCCTGGGAAGTTTATCTCAAGTGCGCTGCTCCAGGCGCGGCTAGTGGCGCTCCTCACTCGCGCCCCCACCCCCAGCCTCCCCGGGCGCAGGCTGGCAGCGCAGGGCACAGTCGGAGCACCGGCTCCCAGCCGCCCGGCTGTTGCCCTGAGCTCGCCTGGGGCTGAGGAAAAGTTCCGGAGTTGCGGCGGCGGTCTTGTGCGCCGGGAGAGAAGTTGCGCCCGGGGACGTGGGGCGCTGGGCTGGCAGGCCGGCGGGCGGGTGGAGCGATGCGCTCCTGGGGGTCTCTACTGCGGCGGGAGACGGTCGGGCGGGGTCTCTGTCCAAGGTGGGCTGAGGGTTACTTGGGAGCTTCGCACTTGGGGAGGAGGAACCCTGAATCCAAGGGCGCAGGGCGGAAATAGGCACTTGGTGGAGGACAGAGAGAAGAGCGATTTGTAGGGGCGCAGGGGACACCAAAGGGGAAATGGCTGGGGCACCAGGTCGCTTAGGTCGGGCTTCACGGCAAAGGAGCGCCTGATGGCTGAGCGAGTGTCGGGAAGCGGGGCTCCAAGGGGGTGCGCGGGAATGGGGGATCGGGCCAGAACGACATGTTATGGAGCTCCCGGGACAGGGGGCTGAGTCGTGAGCCCGGGGTGAGCCGGCCGGGCGGAGCGGCGGCCGGTTTATTTTTACTCGGTGGCATTTGCAGAATGTGCAGCTGATGACCGACCGCCGCCAGGAAGTTTTGCTTTCTGTTCTTTCTCTTTCCGAAGCCAGCGCGGCCGCGAGCGGGAGGGTTGGGGAGCCCGGCCTGGGAGGGGAGGGGGCGGCCGCTGGGGTGGCGAGGTGCGGGCAGGGGCCCGCTGGGGCGGCGGGCGGGGGGCTGCCGGGCGCGGGCGGGCGCTGGGCCGCTCGGAGCAGAGGGGCGAATGTCTGTCCCCAGCGCTGGAAGCTCCTCTGCGAGGGGAACAGGTGTATGCGCCGTCAATCACAGCGGGAGGGACACTTTGGGGGCGTAGATTAAGATCATAATAATAGATTTTTCTCTAGGGGGTGGGCGCAGATTCTTCTTTCAAGTCCTCCCCAGCCGGGTCCGGAGCTGGGGGAGGAGTGGAGCGCGAAGCCAGGCAGGGGGCCGCTTCTCTCGGCGCACAAGTTTCTCCGGACCCAGCCTCAGCTTGGGAAGCGGGCCTGGGAGCGGCGAGGACCTGCTTCCAGTCCCGCCGGGGAGGGTGCGGCGCGTGTGCCCGTGCGTAAGACTTGTCCATCAGGGAAGCGGCGAATACACCCCTCCTCCGAGCTCCCCCAAACTCAGCCGGATCGCTGGACGACTCGGGAGAGCGCGTCTCCGCTGTCCGGCGAAGTCTGGGGGGCGCGGCCCTCCCGTGTGTGGCTGTCCCGCTAGTACCCGGTACACTTGCGGGGTCGGGTGAAGGGAGACCGCGGGTAGTAGCTAGGCGAAGTTGGTAAATTTAGGAAATCAGGAAACTGGTACAGGCGCGCGGTGAGAGCGCGCGAGGGGACTGGAAAACAGATTGCCGAGGAATATTGGTGCCCCCCCCACGGCGCGCGCGCGCACGCAAATGCACACACACACACACACACACACACACACACACACACACACACCCCGCCGTCCTAAAGGGAGCTGTCCCGGCTGAGCTGGAGCAGCTGCGCCGGGCGTGAGGAGGGGGGTAGCTGGTCCCCGGGGGCTGCGCCGGGCTGCGCTCCACGTGCCCGGAGGGGGCGCTGGGCCGTGCGGCGCCTGAGCGCAAGGCGCGGGGTTTTCGCCCTGGCGGCGGCGAGGAAGTGCGTCTGGGGCGGTCAGTGCGACCCGCGCCTTCTCCGGCCACCCCTGCCACCTCCCCCGAGCCCCGGCCGCTTTCCTACTTCCCACACTTTGGCTTTTAGGGTTTGCCCCTCGCTGGAGCTCTGGGACCCTCTCCAGGACGGAATGGGGAACTTCTCCCTTCCCGGCGGCGGCCAGGTCTCTCTCCCCGGAAGCCGGCGAATTGGAGAGACGCCTCCCCCCATCTTGTTAGCCACCTTAGAGGCGGTTCAGGAGAGTTTATGGGGAATATTGTTGAACTTCAGTAATCGGGTTTCCAGTGATCTTATGCCTCCTGTTTAATTTATTAGACTAGTTATTCAGTCTGTTGATGATAATCTGTTGCTGGTTTCTATGGAGATGTTAAACTGATCTCTTTCAGAAATCAAACTCCATATGCACTAAAACGTTTAAAGGGGCAGTGCTTCTCTCTTTTCCCCCTCCCCCTTGCCCCCCTTTTTTGTTTTGTTTTGATTTTTAGACTTCACACCTTGCTGAGACTTCGTGTCTTATTCCGAGTCTCGGCGCATTTTATTTCCTTCTTACAAGGAGAGGAGCCCCGGAGACTGACGTTTTGTGGCAAGTACAGCTTATTATGGCTAGCAGAAAGCGCAGGCTTTGATCCCTAAGTTGCATCATCATTTAAAACAGATCATTTCACCACCACCCCCTTCCCCCCCATCATGGAAGAGCAAAATTCTTTCAAGATCAAAGAGTTCAACCTAAAAAAACCCAACTATTGTTTAAAAAAATAGGAAAGTCAGTTAAATATGGACCTCTCCTTCATATCTGCTCCCCTTGTGTTTAAAGGATTTTGAAAGAAGAAAAACAAAACTCAGCTCATTTTTTCATACTTATTAATAGTTTATCTTGCCCCCCCTTTAATTTAAAAAGAAGTTCAAAGTTAGATTTCTCTGCCTGTGGGGGTTGAGGTATATTTGCTTCTCTTTTAGATCCTGACCATCTGTTTTTGGGAAATTAGCCTCTGGGAAGAAGGGAAAAGGAGTTTTTACTCAAAGTTAATGGAGTGTTTTAATTGGGGGGGGTCACTCAAATATTTTAAAGTCCTATTTTCCTTGTTTTTTAAAGAGAATATCAGTAGCCTCTGTCTGGAATGAGGGATTGTCAACTTTTGCTCTTTTTCTCTTCTTTGTCTAGGTATTTTTCAGGAGACTTGGGATTCTTGTGATGGTGGTGGGGTGCACTGAATTAAGAAAGTAAGGCAGAAAAAAATCTATCTTGGTTCATGACGCTCTGAAAAATTGCGATCCTACTCTGGCTCAGATATTTATCGCGCTGCCAGATATGATACAAAGCCATTGCCTTGCCTAATGATCCTCTGGGACTAAGTTGTAGGTAAAACCATTTAATGCATTTTTAATATTAAAGTAAGGCCCAGGTTCCATTTTCTCAGAGGTAGGGAGAGTGGAGGTCTCCCCGCAGAGCCGGGGCTTTTTGAGTAGGCTGCTTCGCTTCTTCAACTAGAGCCCCCCCTTTCACTTTTCCATTTACTTTGGGGAGGGGTGAGCCATACACAGGGCATTTGGCTTTCATAAATAAATTTATATCTGGCCAGAAGGTCCAATGCTAAATAAGAGCACACTTAAAAAAAAAAAAAAACAACTCAAGACTCCACCCCTGCTATGGGAAATAAAACAGAGGCAATACTTGACTTCCCCCCCCCTTCTGCTTCTCTTTTATACCATTTTATTTTGGAGGCGGGTGGAGTGGTTGTTGCTTTTCAGCTGAGATGAGAAAGGAGCCATTCCTATTATTCCCCTCTTTGCTATATTTTAAATTTTTGTTTGATTTGGATTGCAAACAGAGCAGAGGCTTAAGAGTAAAAAGAGCACTGTGGCTTTAAACTCAGGAGTTTGCATATTCTCCTTGTATCTTTCCCCTTTGCTAATTATTGTGTTGTTTTCAGAGCAAATATGTCATATCCATGGCGACCGGGCAGGTTTATTGTCTTTCTGAAGCAATAGCTCACATAAGTAATTAATGACTTTCTTTTTTTTCCTCTGGCTTAGGTTAAACAGATCATTCAAGGAAAGTCATATCTCTTCTCTTCTTTTCTCTCTCTCTCTCTCTCCCTTTCTCTCTCTTTCTGTCTCTCTCTCTTTTTTCATCCAATGACATAAGAACATGAGTTAGAACAAGAAAATACTTTAGCCAAGAAATCAACATCTTATTTCCCTTCATTTCTTCGAAAAGCTCAAGTGGCAGCTCTCAGACCCAGTAGCTGTCACCTGGACGCCCGAGCAGTCCACGCGGGCTGGCGATCTGCTGCCAGGTGGCTGTGTGGGGCGAGGGAGGTCTTGGCATGGCTGGGAGGAACCTGGAGGAATTTGCTTTTGAGGTTGGGGGATCACTCCAAAATGAGCATTTCTCCTGTATTTAGCAGAATTTAATTAAATTGTTTACAGGAAAGAATTAATGAGTTGGTAGTAATGCGTTCCCCCCAACCTCCCTTCTTTTTCCCAGTCTAGTTAATTGGAAAGACAAAGTTTTCCTTTGCTGTTCACCTTCGGCTTTGGCTTTCTCTGGCCTTTGTCTTGTGTTTTTTCCTGGAAAAGTGGCTTTTGGAATCTTCTCTGGTTAATATTTCCAGAATTATGGTAGGGCTTTTGTTTTCTTTTCCTTTTTTGACCTCCAAATCAATTATGGCGGGGTTTTTGTTTTTATTTTCTTTTCCCCTTTAGACCTCCAAATTGAGGCTGGTTTCTGCTTGTTTGGAATCAACAACTATGATGACTGACCATGACTTGGATTTTTAAACTTTTTCTCTCATGGGGAGAAGAGAGTCCTCTTAGGATGTAAAATCATACCTTCTGTATGTAGTGACAGTAATAGTGAAGCTAGAGTGATTTTATTTTCCTTTTTTGAAAAATCACCTTTTATGTTTTACCCTTTTCAAGTGGACCTTTGCTAGCAAGAAACCTTATGATGTCACCCTTTAACTTTACAAATGTGCTGGATTTCCTGCTCGCATTCAGCAATAGCTCTCTGCCCTCCGCGGAAATGTACATTAAGCACACTTATTCTGTCCCCCCCTTTTAATAATTACATGTATAGCTAAGGTTTTGTGTGTGTCTTTCAAAAAGGGGAATGAAACAGAGAGAAAAACACTTACATTGTCCTTAGACACAATTAAGAAGACTATTTCCCTCCTCTCTGAACTAAGTGAAAAAAACCTTCGAGTCAACGGAATGACTCTTTAGGCTCTTGGCATCGACAATAAAAATATAAAGAAGAGAGATTTATTTGGTATCTGGTTTCTGAAGAGGAGAAGAGAAGGCCAGGCAAGTCAGATGCTGAGACTCCAGCGGAGTTGTAATTGAGCCCGTAACCTCTTGATGTCTATATCAGAAAAACAGACATGGGCAGAGGGAACCGTGCACAGGCAAACAAGCCTGGGAGAGGAGGGAGCTCGGGGGGAGAGTCACAGAGAGAGGGAGATAGATTTAATTTATAGACATTTTAAAAACCGTAATTTCATTAGGACTTGTTCTTCCCTTTCTCTGAAGGGCAGCCCGGCAGACCGATAAGGCCGGTCCCTCTGCCCGGGATGCGTGGTGTGGCTTGCTGGGCGCAAGCCCCGTGTCCTTGGCAGCTCCGAGGGGCTGTCTGTTGGCTTCGTGATTTTCAAATTAAAAAGCCCCAAACAGCCAAAAGTCAGGTGTGGCTCTGGTTGCCCTGTGATCTCCCCTCTGGGTGCCACGCTGTTCTGCGAGTGGGTCCGTCTCCTGCCTGGGCGGTGGCATCTGGGTGTCTTCCATCTGTCACCCGGCTGCTGTAGCTCCAGCGGCAAGAAGCTCCTGGGAGGAGGGCCCCCATCTCATCCTCCCTTCAAGTTCACCAAGTTAAGTTGCTGTGGTTCCGAGGCCACAGCTTGGGGAAGAAAAGCGAAAGCCTGTCGTAAATTCTGCAAAAATTAATCAACCGTTAAAGGGCTGCACGTTAAGGAGGTTCTGCAGGCAAGCTGGGCCCTTCTGTTCCCCCGTCCAGAGTCCGACAGAGTGAGGGGTGGCCCACCCTCCGAGGAGGGAAGGGACTGGTTTTTGTTTTTGTTTTTTTTAATCGCAGTCATTGAGGACAGCTAGGGAGAGGGCAGAGGGAGATGGAGTCATTGAATATAAGTCCTTGAGTGCCCTTGTTCCATGTTGCTGGAATTTTTCCCCCTTTTGGTCTGCATTTGTCCTGTGTGTCTTTGGGGGAAAAGATATGTAGTGAAAGAGAGCAAAGGAGTGGTGTTAAGGAAAGGAGGGGGAGAAAGAGAGAGAGAGAGAGAGAGAGACAGGAACGTGTAGCTCCTTCCGAACTCATTATCATTCTTAATAAGTCTTAAGGAATAAAGAAGAGCATTGAGTGTAAATGCTGGGTAATCCTAACACTTTTCAAGGTGAGAGGAATCTTGAGGACACAGAGAGAAGAGAGAGCAGAGGAGGGGGCGGGAGGTGGGGGCCCAGAGGCCCTGGGGGAGTGGAGGCCCAGAGTCAGGGAGGCTCTGCAGGAGGCTTGGAGGTTGGGGGGGAACCCCAAGATGTCCCAGGTGGGATGGGTTATCTGCTGACACGTAGGAGACCTCCAAGATAGTGTGACTTGCTAGTGGCAAGAAGCAGAGTGGTGGGACAGCTCTGCCTTGCACAGGGGTGTGGGCAGAGGCCACAAGGCCTTTGCTTCCTCCTGGACACAGTGTCCCCAGGCTCCTAGCCTCAGGCTCCCGGGAAAGGCCTGGGTGGTGTGGGAGGGGCTTGTCCTACTCCAGTCCTTCCCTGCTATCCCCTCAGGTTCCCCTGCAGTGGCTGTTCTGGGAATCCCAAGGGCCGAGCGGCGGCCAGAGCTCAGCTCGGACACTAGGTGGCTTAGAGGATCTGCGAGGTTCTCCAGGCAGCAGCAACCACGGGCCTCCCTCTCCACCCCGCCGGTGGGCTCTACGGTGCCTGCTCTGCCGGCTCGGTGGGCAGCCCCGGTGGACAGGCACAGCTTGCGCTCCCGCGCCCGGCCCAGCCCGCACCATGACCAGCTCCCGGGCACAGTGAGGACGAGGCCAGGGCAGGTTTCGAGGGGGAAGGCAGCCGACTGGGGACGCTTGGAGCAGAGAGCGTGGATGAGAGAGAGTCCAGCCTGTGCGCTCTGCCCGCTCCATCCTCGGCCACCTGGGCACGAGGCACTGCTAAGCCCATGAGGGGTCTCTGAGTTGTGCACTTCCCCTTCTTTTGAGTTTCTGTGCCCCCTTTGAGAATCCTCTTAATAAAAAAAATGTCATAAGCATAAATATTGCTTATACTTTGAGGGGTCTCCAGATCTTATAAACCCAGCCTAAGGACCCTCCAGAGTCCCTTGCTCTGGTGGGCGTCTTTCCAGTTCTCTGGGATGGAGGCAGAAGGAGGGAGAAGGCAAACTCGGCCCTCACGGCCACTCCCACCAGCCTGCCAGAGTTTGGGGAGAGGAGTGTGCTGTCAAACTGTTGCACAGGGGACCCCATAGATGGAGCAGGGCCAACCCGCAGGTCACCCGCTGCAGAACCACACCTGCTCAAGCAGATGTTCCAGGCCGGGTCAAAGGCAGCCTTCCCCTCATCTAGCTTATGTTCTCTGCAAGGTTGAGGAAGGGTCTTGGCCAAGGTCGTGTTCCAACCATGGATCATTTTCTCTGGGGAGATAGGTGGGCATGGAGGACCGCACAATTCAGGTTTGACCTACCCAAGTTAGGCAGAAATTAAAAAAAAACACACAACTATTTCTTTTGGAAAACAACTTCTGGGGAGCTCGCAGAGGGTGTGTGGGAGTTTGAGATGAAGGCTGGTGGCTGCGCTGGCTGGTGTGAAGCCAGGAAGGAGCCGGATGGGTTAATGGCGGGTGGATTCTGCTTTTCTCTTGTTTAAGAGCAGTAATGGCCAAATTGCATGCCCTGTGTGTGCCTTGCTGACGAGATTTACCGAAAGGAAGCAGTGCTGCCTCTTTGCCGCTGCTAGTGAGCCCGCGCGTGTCTGTGTGTGTGTGTGTGTGTGTGTGTGCATGTGTGTGCGCGTGTGTAAATGAGAAGAAGGGGCGGGGGATGCACGCTGCCGGGCTGGCACCCTTCCCCAACACTAATTGCTGGCACAGTACCCATGGGGGCCGTGCCAACATCTCCAGTTCTGCCCGCCCCCTCACCCCAGGGGCTCAGCTGTGCAGCTCGCTCTGTGAGGGCCATTTCCGAGCCCGCTGGTCCTGGGGCTCCTTTGGGAATTTCAGGGAAATCTGATCCTTGGGGAGACTGGGGGGTCACGTGCCTGTGTATCTGGCCAGGGACCAGACAAGACCTGGGTGGTCCAGAGCTCGCCGAGATCTGACTGTCCACACCCTGCCGGTCCACACCCTGCCAGTCCACGCTGCCGATCTCCATGCCTGCTCAGGGTCCGGTGAGGTGCGGCCGGGGCCCCACTCCAGTACCAGTCCTGCTGGGAGTCACTCTGTGGCCTTGGGCGAGTTATTTGGCCTCTTTGGGCCTCGGTTTCCTCTGTCGTCCAATGGCCTCTGATCCTGTTGCCCTCGTGAGGTTGCCCTGACCATCAGTTGGGCTCGTACCTGGGAAAATCCTCTGAAAGTAATTAAGCGTAATGAAGAATTTATCATGGTCGTGTTGTCAGGAGGAGGGTGTCCCCAATGTCGGGTGAGCCGGCTTTATGTAATATGGTATCAGCCTTGAAGGGGACCCCTGTGAATTTCCTTCCAGAAGCCATGGGCCAGGACACAGTGTGTGGTGCTGGACTTGCGTTTTTATATCAGGCTATGGGCTGGCTCTTGTCTTTGGAGCTTAGAGCTGAGCTGAGAGCTGCTTTTCAGGCAGAATGGGGGACCCTGTTTAGGATGTGGGGTGTGCCTTGCTGCTTTAGCCTTGAAGCCCACAGCTTCATTGAGAGGCTCTATATATTTTACATTCTGCCTTCTGGATCTGGTGAGCTGGAAGTCCAAGTCATGTGACCTTGCACGAGTTACTCACTAGACTGTACCTCAGTTTTTCTCATCTGTGAAATGGGAAGTACTCATTGTCTATCTGGGGGGCCAGGACTCCATTAGGTGTGGGGCAATGCAGTGTTGGTTGGAAGTTCTAAATCTTGTGTTTCACCTCTGTGGCTATTTGGGGTCCTCCTGGTATTTTGGGTAATGGGTCAGGAGGGAGGGAGAGGGAGACTGTGCCTGTGTGTGGGTGGAGTCAGTGCCAAACTGGAACCAGGGCCGATGGCTTCTCTTTCTCACGGTGGTCAGAGTGGACATTCCTGGCTCTCTGAGGGGCAGTAGGTCCATCACGGAAACTGCTCAGGACAGGAGGCTGAGGGCGAGGTGGAGGACAGGGTGCAAGCTGGCTCAAGGTACTTGTGGACCCTACGGAATTCTGGGCCCTGCATCTGGGGACCCCAAAGTCCTGCACCTGAGGACTCTTTGGCGGCAGAGACAGTACAACTGGCAGGGTGTTAAGAGTATGGGGTTTGGAGCCACGCTGAGCCGAAAGTGAATCTTGAGTTGTGTTTCACTTGCTCAGATTGATTCTATAATTCTTTGTTTCCCTGTCTATAAAATGGGGGCCAGAATTCCTACCTCGTAGAGTGGCTGTGAAGATCAGACGAGAGCCATTTGTCCTGCAGCTGCACACAGCAGGGCTTTGGGGTGAGGCTGAGACGTTACCTGGCCAGCTTGAGCTGCGCCTTCATCTGGTTCCCGGTGCCCTGTGCTAACTTCAGAGGCTTGGTGCCTGGCCACAGGGCCACAGGAGGCTGACAATGGTCAGTGTCCTCTTGGCCCCTGATAGGGATGGAGTCCTGGTTTCCCACCTGCCCTTGCGGGGGTGCTGTGAGAAGAGGCTGAAGGAACACAGAGGCAGTGACCTGAGGAGGCAAGGGCACTGGGCTGTGAGGCGGGGGGCACTGAAGGGATGAGGGGCACTTATGGAAGATGAGGTGTATGAAACTCCATCGGCCTCTCCCATTTCACTGTGCTATGCCAAAACACCCCGGTTCTTGTTTCACTATCTGAGATCTGGGAGCAGGTTAATTTCCATGACAAACTCCAGGCCACGTGCTCGGAGGATTTATCTAATTAAACTGATGCTTTTTGCTAAGAAAGAAATGAAAGCGGGAGGGCGGGAAGGAGAGATAGAAGGAGGGAAGGAAGGAGACATGGAGAGAGGAAGGTAGGAAAGAAGGAAGGAAGGAAGGAGAGAGGGAAAGAGGGGGAAGGAAGGAAGGCCAGCTGGTTAACACATGAGCACAGGAGGTGGGGTCCCTGGTGGTGAGCCATGCTCCTTCTTCTGATTCTTTTATTTTATTTCCAAAACAGCTCTCAGGCTGGGAGGGAAGAGGGTAGCTGGAGGGTTTGGGTCTGTACTGGCCAATCCAGTAGTGACTAGCCCTCATAGAAACTTAAATTAAAAATTTGATTCAAGTCCTCCTTTGCCACATGTGGCTATGCTAATATATCAGGTGACACAGAAACAGAACATTCTCAGCATCACAGAAAATTCTACTGGACACCATCCCTCAGAGCTTGGGCTGGACAGATGAGTCCCAGGGGACATTGATGGTGATGGAGTGAGACGCTGGACCACAGGGACTTCCCCAGATGGCCACGAGGGCTTCCTACCTGGAGCCAAGTCCTCCGCGGCATGCAGCCACCTTCTCCTTCCACCCCAGAACAGGTTTCCTCTCTCCTAGGGCCGGACCATGTGGCCAGTCTAGAGTCAGGCACGTGGGGCTTTAGACCCTTCTCCTGCGTAGCATCTTGGTGGCCTTGAACAAGGGTCTTAGCTCTCTGAGCCTGACAGAGACAGTAGACAGAGCCTTCCCCGTTGGACCTTTGTGATCATCAGCTGAGGTCACCTAGTAAGGTCCATCGAAAAATGGGGACCACTCTGCTTACAAAGGTTAATATTATTTTCATCATGATTACTGAAGAGCATTGGTGGCTGCCAAGTTCTCAGGGACACTTCCCTACTGCATGCTGATTTATCCATAATTGACTGTTTCAAAATTAGTTTAAATGAACTCACCCTCCCTACCACCACCATGTTCCTGCTTTCTGGAAACCTAATTTGGATCCCTTCTCTCCATCCCTCTTTTCTCTGGGCAGAAGGAAGACTTGGAGCTGCCTTAAATTAACTCAGTCTTTTCTGCTCAAGAGTAAGAGCCCTGTCCCTCCCAGCACACATACAAGAGTGTCCACATGCATGAACACACACACACACACACACTCCTGCTGGCCAAACTGTATGAAGAAAACAAAAAATCCCCAAATATTAAACTAGGTGGTGCATAAGGAGTGCAGAAGTGCAGATGTGGCCCTGGCCGCCCTGGCTGGGTTTGGTGCAGGTGCGGGCGGGGGTCAGTGGCCTCCAGGAGGGACTCGTGTTTATTCCCGGACATTGCCCAGTGCCCTGTGTGCTAATGTGGAGCTGAAAAGTCCCCTGTATTGTACAGGCTCCTTCCCCCGTGAAAAGGCAATTGAGTCAGTGCGTTCCAAACGGATTGGAGCTGACAGTAAATGAGAATTTGGCAGTGATAGAAAACAAGCTCCCCCAGCCTCCACCCCCCACCTAACCCAGGCTCGCTCAGCCCTCCCTAAACTCCCAGTGCTTATTTGGTTTGCAGAGGGATTTGGCAGAGAATTATGATTTCTTTTTGTGTGTATGGTAACATCAGCAGCAGGGGTTGTGTCCCGACCGACCTGTGCCCATCCTGGGCACAGTCTAACCCCCTCCCCCAGGTCCCCACCTCCCAGCCCCTCATGCCGCCTCGGTGGCTCCGCCAGCGATTCCGAATGAGTTAAGGGCTGAATCAACTCTAGACCCAGCTGTGCATTTTACTCTGGTTCCTCAATGGAGCCATGTGCTGTGCTCAGCATGATCCGGAGACTGTCTGCCCCAGTGACCCACCGGCCCCACCCTGCTGGGCTCCACCAGCTTCATGGGCTCTGCCGCTGGGTCCCAGGACTTCCTCCCTGGAAATCTGGGGAGCTGGTAGGTAGCCCAGGCTGGGGGTGTCGGGGGCTTGCCTGGTACCTTCCTCTCATCCGGCCTCCTGTAAGAGGCCTGTTTTAACTTAAAAAGAAAGGGAGCACATTTGAGCTGGCATCAGCCCTGGTTTGCAGAGAACTTGCAACTTGGAGGGTTTGTGTGTGCCACCAGCCCTGCTCCTGCCCCACCCCGCTCCTCCCCACAGTGTCCACATCTGTGAATTAGTTGACAAATACTTACTTGGATCAGGCCCTCACTGATGGCCACATCCCTGGATCTCCCCATTTAAAATTCCCAAGAGCCCCAGGAGGGTGGTATAGCCACCCTACCTGTGTTTATGTAATGGCCTCTCTTTAGCCTGACCATCCTGTCTCGGTGGAAAAGTGGAGTCTCTACTGTTTCTGGGGGACAGGAGACAAGGAGAAGTGCTTATTATGGCAGAATTATAGCCTATTCCTTAGGGGTGCATGTGCGACCCTGTGGCTGGGGATGCCTGTCAGAGCCCCCTTTCTGGAAAGGCCTGTGGAGTCCGCCTAACTCCTCATTTGTTAGGAGTGTGTTGGTTATTTATTTATTTATTTATTTATTTTGGTACCAGGGATTGAACCCAGGGTGTTTACACTGAACTACAGCCAGGCCCATAATATGTGTGTGTGTGGGTGTGTGTGTGTGTGTGTGTGTGTGTGTGTATACTGGTTTTTTGTTTTTTTTTTGAGACAGGGTCTCATTAAGTTCCCTGGGCTAGGCTCAAGTGTGTGACTTGAGATACTTCACTCACTCTTCTGAGCCTCAGTTTCCTTATTTGTAAAAGACAACTAATAACAGTACCTATTGCATGGGCTTGAAATAATGCTGGAAAGGCACTTGGCACATGGCAACATAGAGGCAGCTACTGTTGCTACTGTATCTCCCAGTCTGTCAACGTGAAAGTAGATGGCAACTGGCAACAGGCTCGGCTTGTCCCTCTGCTTGGGCTTCAGGACCCCCACAGCCAGGCGGGAGCCCCAGCCCACTGGCTGCTAAGTCCCACCCAAAGTCTGCTAAGTATACTTGCCAAACCAGCAAGGCAGACATGCCTGTCCAGTCCAGAGCCATGGAGGAGGAGGGAAAAGGCTTGCGATGCCCGGGGCTGGGCCCTTGGGCCCCCAGGTAGAAGCCCCTGGACTGGCCTGGACAGCCAGGCTCAGGAAGGAGTCCATTCCCAGTCGCTGCCGCCATCTTGGTTCACCTTGGTCTCTCTTCGGCAGACAGGCGTGTGGCCCTTGCCCTCCCCCAGCAGCAGGTGGCCTTTGCAGCCTGGCACCTGTTCCTGGAGGTTGGCTGCCAGGAAGGCGCAAACCCAGGAATCGCCCTCTTGGTGTGTCCTCCGCTGTGGCACAAGGCCCGTGCGCTGCCCAGAGGGGCCGGCCTGGGTCTGTCCTGGTGGGGGAGGCCAAAGGAGGGGCTGCTTCTCTCATCCCAGTGTCCTCTCCTCTCCTCATCCTCCAGGTGAGTCGTAAGAGAGCCAAAGCTTGTGTCCTGGGATCTGTGTGCTGGGGACTTGTGGGGAGGAGAGGAGACCGGAAAGAGGATGTGTAGGAAGTCGAAGGGGTGCAGGTAAAGGGTCTTGCTTTTGTCTGCAAGGGGTAGCGAGTAAGCTGAGTTCCTGTCACTTTCTCATTTTATTAGTAGAGGAAGGAAATAGACATTTACTGAGTGCCGACTCTGTATCAGATCCTGTGCTGTGAGTTTTTGTGGTATGGAAGGGCACAAGGCAGGTAGTGGCCCGATACATGTTGTACCCAACAGGAAATCAGGTTCCAATAGGTTAAGTAACTTACCTGGGTTCATCCAGCTTGTTTAAGGACGGCTGCGTTTTGAAATGACTCTGAAATGCACACTGTCTCCCAAGCATTGGAAAAATATGGAACTGTATTTTAAACAGTTTTGAAACTAGATAAAAGGAAAAATAATCACCTATCACTTAACTATTGTGATCGAAACTTATTTAGTGCTTAGTGTATTTCCTTCTCGTATTTTCCCCCTTTAGGGGCTTTGTACATTTACAGAATGTGTATTTTACATAATGTAGGATTGTAAGAGTATAGTTTTGTCGGGGCCCCGGATGAGACAGAAGGGTCTCCTGAGCTAGGGCTACCGAGGACCGAATGAGTATCCGCAAAATGGGAACCTGAGTTTGGCTCCGAGCCATCTTACTGGTCACGAGACTCCGGAAGTCATGCTGGAGAGCAACCAGGGTGAAGGGAGAGGCCAGCCAGACCCCCTGTGTGCGCTCCTGGCTTGGTTTTGCCCGGTTAAGTGGCAGAATTTTCCTTTTAACTCGCTTCCTTTTTGCTTTTGACAAATGGGAATATTTGTACCATTTTCCCGAATGACCTCCTCTCCTTGGGGTAATGAGAAAATGAAAGTCTTTGCTAAGTGCTTTGAGATATCCAGATATAAAAACGAAGAGCAGAGTGTTGTCGTGGGCCTTTTGCTGCCAGGGTGCTTTAGAAAGAGCAAGTGCGGCTGGTAGAAAGTGAAGGTCCAGTCCAGGATGGGGGCTGTTGTTGGAACTGCGTCCCTCTGTCCTTTGGGGCCCGGGAGTTTGTGGCCGGGCCCTGGAGGAGCGGGGTTTGCAGGCTGCCCCTGCCCACCCTCCAGGTACAGACTCCAAGGCCAGGCCCCGCGGCCAAGATGATATAGGCCACTCAAACAGAGCCCCTTCCTTGGCTCGCACCCTGTGGACAAATGATCCGATTCAAGGAGAGGTGTCCCCCATCTCTCTTTGTAGCGCCAGCCCAAGAATAACACGGCGGCAATACTGTGTCACCTATGCAAATAATCATCCCGGAGATGATTTCGAAACATGGAAAAATGTTTATGACACGGGCGAAAATGCCCCCCGATTTGCCGAGTGTCATGTAGGCCGCGGTGGAAACTATATAAAAATATAAACGCTCTGGGTCAAAGCCTGAAAAGTAGTCCTCCCAAGTGAAAATTACAGCGTTAGGGGCAGCGGGACGAGGGTGATTTGTTTTTTATTTCACAACATTTTATTTAAATTCCCCCCTGTGATTAAAAACCAACAAAGCCAACGTGTCGGCCCAGCGGGGAGCCCTGGCAAGGGTGGGAGGCGGGGCCGCGCTGGGCGAGAGGGCGCCTGCACCCACGGCCCCCGCGGGGCGCTGAGCTCACCGGCTCTGCCAGCTGCAGAAACCTATGAGATCTCGGGAAGCCGAGGCGTATCGGTGACTCAGAGCTCCGTGTTGTGCTGTTCAACAATAGCTTTTGTCCTTTGCCCAAAACCCTAGGCCAGTGTGTGAAAAAAAATTATAAAATTATGAGATAGTTTGTACTTTCCTTACCAGCCAGTGCCAACTATGGTGCTTTATTTATTCAAGGTGGGGAGGCAGGGAAGGCGGGGTTGGAGGGGGGAGAGAAAGGAAAAGAAAAACAAGGTAGAACTCGGACAAGGCCCAAGAAAGGTTTGCGCCTCAATAACAAACTTTCTTTTGTTTCATGGGTGGGGAGAAAAAAATAAGAAGGAAAAAATGCAGAAAGCCAGTTGGAACCAAATAAAACTCTCTGCAATCTGCACGTAGTATTGCTCCTTTGGCTTCTTGCGGGGGGCTTTGCCTCTTATTTGTGCAATAGGAAAGCTGTTTGGAGTCTGTCCGGGCAAGGACAGCCCCAAGATGAAAGGGCTGGAGCCAGAGGCCAGGTGGGGAGCAAGGAGGGCCAGGTCATACCTAGTGTTCCGGCCGATGTTGCCCAACCGCCAACAGCCTTTGCCCTCACTTCCGGCTGGGTTTAAAGGAGATCCTTACCTCCCGGAGTCCCAGAAGCTGCCTGTTGCTAGTGGCACTCGGAATTCCAAGGGGCTCAGAGGCAAAGACGAATTTGCCCTCTGTTGGTTTGGACCAGAACTGTCTTCCTAATGTCCTCTGGAAGACTTTTTTAGTGGGCCTTTGCACCGAGCTACACCTTTTTTATTTTTATTTTTATTTTTATTTATTTATTTATTTTTGGTGCTGGGGATCGAACTCAGGGCCTTGCTTATGAAGCAAGCACTCTAACTGCTGAGCTAAATGCCCAGCCCCCATGTGCCACCACACAGAAGACATTTTAAGAGTAAGATTCGGGAATGAGGACCTTGGGATAGTTGGGAATGGGTGTGAGATTATGTGTGAGATAATATGTGTGAGACTGTGTGGGTAAATGAGTGCATGTGGTTGTGTGGTAAATGGTTGCATGTATGTGCGTAATGTGTAAATGATTGTGTGTGACTGTGGATGAGTTGTGTGAGTGATTGCATATGAGACTGTGTGTGTCCCTTTCATTTTAATTGCTCTCCCCAAACAGTAAAATTTCAAGGGAGCCTTATGTCTACTTCTCCGTATTTTACCTGCCTTCCTGCCCCGGACTTGCCATCCAAGTGTCCTTAGGGGTGGCCTGGGTACTGGGCTAAGAGGGGATGTTTCCAGATTAGCTCGGGCAATGTCGTGGGAGCCCTGCGGGGTCTTTTCTGTGGCAGTGGTTCACCCGGGAGGAGAAAGGAGGCTGTGGGTTCAAGACGAAGCCACAGAGGCTGGAGGTGTCCTTGCTCGGGACTCGGATGCCTGATAAAGATTGCTCAGGAGCAATTCTGAGGCTTCAGTGGGCTTTCATCACCTTCGCCATCTCTCAGTTCTCGTGGCCTTCCCTGGAAGAAGGCAGCTTGGGAATTATTGTCCCTGTCATATGGATAAAGAAACTGAGGCTGGGAGAAGGGAGGCTGTTTGGTCAAGGTCCCACAGCTAGTCCGAGACAGATTTGGAACCAGGCTGGGCGTTGGGATGCTTGGAAATGTGGTCATCTCCCCCAGTGGCACCGGGCAGGGCTGACCAGTTCCTGACATGGCATCGGATATCCCTCTGCACAGGGACTCTCCTGGGGGATCAGAGTTTGTGGCTGTGGCTGAGGGTGACTGGTTGGCTGTTGTAGGGACTGTTTGTGGACAGGGAGACGGGCGAGGGGTTTCTAGCCCCACCTCTGCCACTGATGAGTCCCTGTGTCCCAAGGTCTGGGCTTTGTCTGCTGGGAGCCAGAGGACTAGAAACAGCGGTCTCTTCGAATTCAGGGCAGCTGGAGCTTCCTGCCACCATCCAGAGTCCCCAGCTGTGCCGTGCAGCAAACCCTCTCCCACAACCTGTCAAACCAGAGATGCCAGTTCCCCGGGGCTCCCAGGAGCTCCCGCCCCTGTCTTGTACCAGGCAGATCCTCTGTAGGCTCGGTGGGCAGTGCCCGTGCCCCGTGCACCTGCTTATTGGTAACTGCGTGTCTGTGTGCACCTCAGGCCGGAGCCCTTTGGTCTGAACTCACCTTGTTCCGAGAGGCTGACACGTGAGAGACTTACAAGCAGAGGGGTGGAGTGGTACCTCAGGACAAGAGGCAGCTGTGGAGAAGGGGGCAGGCTCGTGCCAGGGTGAGCGCCATCTGGGCGGGAGGCCTGGCTTCCAGCTGCGGGGGCCTGGGAGGGCAGAGCCTGGGAGGAATGATTCTGAAGCCACTACTATGGAGATTAAGGGGATGAGAATGTAAATCTCAAGTAAAAAGGTAATTGAATGTAATAGCAAACACTGCTCGCTCTATGTTAATTTTAGCTCTTCCCCTGGATACAAGACGCTGTATTAGTGTTTTATTACCATTTTGTTTGCACTAATAAAATAGTAAAATTTATTTCAAGGAAGTTGAAGGATGGTTTTACAATGCAAATTTGAAGAAATTGGACTTTTCATTTATGCCTCTGCTATTTTAAACTCTGACGGGTGTAAATTAGCTACGGGGACCGAGCAGACCCCACTGACGGGGACTTGGGAGGCAGGAGCCTGGGCAGAGGCTCCAGGCTAGCTGAGAGCAGGAAGTAGAGAGCACAGTCCGGAGAGTCTGGGGCCATCAGGGGCCTGGGCAGGGAGGGACTGGCGGTGGGTGAGAGAGGATCCGGCACAAGTGACATCAAGCTGTTTAGGAGTCATACACGTGGCCACAGAGCTCAGGGTTTCATCTTTGCTTTCAGCCCACGGCCCTTGTCTTCCCCGTCACTCACTTCGGTTACCTTGGGAACCCCCAGAGGGGGTCCGAGCAGACTCTCCTCTGCCTCTGGCCAGGGCAAATAGGCTAGCCATCCACATCACATCCATCCTCTGAAAGGGGGTGCAGATGGAGGGGGCCATCAGAATCTGGAGGGAAGACTCTGAGCCTAAAAGGAACCTGGGGTGGGGGGACTCAGGCCAGAAACCAGCCCAAGAAGGTGGCCAAACATGTCGGCCTTCGCCAGTCTTCCCTCTGGCCCAGGCTACTTGAGACAGTGGAGCAGGACTTTAAGAAGCCGGCATCCTTCTGGCTAGGCCAGAGAGACGGCCTGTCCCAGGCATGGTGGTGGTGGTGCTCATGAACCAAAAAGCTAGAAGATGCAATTTTTTAAAAAACTAAGCAATCTGAATTTCAGGGAAACCGACGATGGTAGAGGAAGGTGGAGAGGGCACGAAAATGGTGATAGGAAAGGTTCGTTTTGAGTTTTGGTTGAAGAATTCAGGTTGGATCTTGTTTTATCCAAACCGGTTTGTTTATCTCTGAAAAATTATCGGCAGCAATTGCCCAAAGGGATGCACGGGGGACCTGCTTCCAAAGGGTAGGGAGCCGAACAAGTGTTCTAGTGTCTGGCGGAGTCGGCGGCATGTATTGCCCAGGGTTTTCTGGCTGCCTGCCTGGTGTGGGGGAAATGGTGAGCTGGTGCTGCTGGTTTCCAGCCCCAGACCTAGATCCTGTGGGGTTCTGCTGCTGGGCTCTCTCTCCCTTGGTTGGACGGAGCGCGTGCGTGCGCGTGTGCGTGCGTGTGTGTGAGGGGTGGGCGGGTGAGGAGGAGAGTCAAACTGTTGATACTGCCTGGCCACCGAGGCAAGACCACAGGGGTCTGTCACAGAAACTGCGGCAGCACTCGAGGACGCTTGACAGCTGATGGCGCGCGCTCTGGGCGTTAGGATGCTGGGTCACAGGGAACTTGGCGTCGGCACGGAGAAGAGCAGGCACAGGCCCGGTCCCCCTGGTGGCTCCTCTAGGTCTGCCGTGGCACGTCCGGAACAGGGCCCTGTGTGGACTCAGGTCATACAGCCCTGCAAGGGTCAGGCGGGCCTCTCGCAGTAGGGCTGGCGCTCCGTGTGGTGGATGCTGGGGAAGGAAGTTCTCCATCGGGGCCTCTGCAGGATCCTTTGAGTCAAGGGGTTGCAGATGAGATTTCGTGGGATCACGGGGCTGAAGGGATGTGCGGGAAGCTTCATTATGAGCCAGGAATCTCCTTTTTTCTGCTGCTGGACACCCAGGAGGCCCCAGTGGCTCTGAGCTAGTAGCTGCGGGGCAAAGGGGGAGGCACTGAGCTGCTGGAGGCCACCAAGGCCACCAAGGCCACCAAGGCCAGGACAGGGTTGAGAACACTGCTGAAGGAGCGGGAGATAGGACATTTGAAAGCAGAGGGCGTGTCCTTCAGCTATGGAAATGGTTTCCGAGTCTCTGAGAGGAGGGAGATGCGTGGCTGTGTACTCAAGGATTTAGAGAGGGCACCGGGAGGGGGGTGGCACTCCGAGTGGATTTCAACCCAAAACTGTAATTACTCAAGGAGCAGACGGAAATGGGAAAAGAGGATTAGTGGGGTGCCCCGCTGGGCCTGGGGGTACAGGTGGCACAAGGAGTGCCCGGCCTTGACACGGGCACCTGCCAACTCTCTTAGCTCCACCCAGGGCTGGGTCGGAACCACAGTGGTCCTCCCGAGCAGCAGCCAGGACCCCTGGCACCTCATTTCTCCCATCTTGGGGGGTCACGGCCCCTTTAAGCAGCTCCAGTGTTCTTCCCCCTCCCTGCCTCTTCCCAACGTGTGTCTGCTCCCAACTTGTGAAGCTCTGTTCTGTCTGGTTTGACTTTCTTTTGGGCAGGGGTGTGTGTGTGTGTGTGTGTGTGTGTGTGTGTGTGCATGAGCTGGGGACAGGGTGACCCTAAAGGATATCAGCGCCCGCTGTCCTGTCTGGCCACAGTAAGCCTTGGAAGCAGAGTGGCACCTGCTGCCTTCCCTGTGGCTTGGAGGAGCCGGGTGTGTTTAACCAGGACAAAGGGAGGCCAGGATGCCAAGATCTTTGCCCACAAGACTCTACCCCTTCCTCTCTCCCCACTCAGCTCCCCGGGGTGTGGCGCCGGCCCCCCTAGTATTCAGATCCCCCCCACTCACCTTTCCCTTCCCCCTGCCCCCCTTCCTGCACCTGTCAGCTGTCTCATTGACTGTCTGGCTTGGCTGCCACCCATCCTCT
>PVJO010008730.1:0-73706 GCA_004026905.1 Hystrix cristata | reverse complement strand
AGAAAGAAAGAAGGGGAAAAGCAGAAAGGCAACAGGGGAAAGAGAGGGGAAAGGGAAAATATGGAAAATGATGAATGAACCTGCTGTAAATAGGGAGGGAGGGAGCAGAGGGGAGGGGCGGGGGAGAGGGGGGAGAACCAAGATGCATCATGTATAGGTACAGAATAAATGTAATGAATGTGACCATTGTATGTAGAATATACCAATACATGTTCTTGGTTTAAAATAAAAAAATAAAATAAAACAGGGATGAGCCAGGGCATGGTGATGCATGTCTATAATCTCAGCACTTGGGAGGCTGAGGCAGGAGGATCGCCACAAATTTGAGGTCAGCCTGGTCAAGATAGTGAGTTCAAGGCCAGCCTAGACTACATAGTGAGACGCTGCCTCCAAAAAAATGCAAAGTTAATTAATTAATTAAAAAAGAAAAAGAAAACAGAGATGAGTACAAGGTGCTATGGGAGTATGAGAAAAAAGAATGATCAGCTGAGGTGGGGAGGGGAAGAAGTGGGCTGGCGCTTATGAAAGTGCTCAAGAGAAAGTATTTCCGCTGAGTCCTGCAGGTAAAAAGAGGCAAGACCTCAGAGGAATGAGGATATCCTAAAAACAAGAACCTGGTAACCCCGACATAAAACAGTAACACACACACTAGGTACTACAGTCAACCTTATGTAGCTGCAACTTAATACTGCATCTGTGTGGTTGTTTACATTGCTCGCTGCTATAAGCACAATGTATTATGGTTCGTATGTTTGTGTAATGGTCTGTAAGTCTGTGTAATTTTGGATAAATTTTAATTAAAAAAAAAAAAGAGGCAGCAGAGGGCGGGAGAAGAGGAGGGGAAGGGAGAGACGACTTAACACTTAACAGATTACCAGAGAGTCACTCAGTCACTCAGGCCGCGTGTTTGTTTACATACTGATTCTCCAGAGAGTCGCTCAGACACGCGTCATTTCAACTAGTTGATTCTTGTTTGCAGGAGATATACTGGTTCACTGTTCTGTTTGTTTGTTTTATAGCCACTATTTTTTGCATACTTTTTTATTTAGAATGCTATATTCACCTTTGATGTTTGCTTCTAGTGAAATCTAATAATTTCTGGGTTTTTTTTTTTTTACTAATTCCTGTGTATTTTACTTGTGAAAAATAACCTATAATTTTGTGCTATAATCTATAAAAACTCTTATTGTAAATATACTAGATATAATTGTTATACTTGTCCAGAACTCAGTGATATTCTTTTACTATACAAAATGGACGCATTTGGGACACCGAGACTGAATAGGAAGAAAGTGCCAAAAGGTCTGCGAAAGAAAAAGCTGACAAGGGGAGAAATGCCAGCATATCAGAGAGGAAAAGCCTGCGTCATGAAATGGAAAGACAGAAAAGATATCTCATTGTCAACCATTCATAATACAGATAATGATAGAATTTGAAAGAAGAAATGAACTAAAAAAAATTCCAATAGTGGTTAATCATTATATTAATTCTATGGGTGGTATTGACAGAGTTGCCCAACGTCTAACAAGCTGTCCTGTAATCAGCCAAGAAGGGGTTGGAGATTTAGCTCAGTGGTAGAGTGCTTGCCTAGAAGGTGCAAGGCCCTGAGTTTGGTCCCCAGCACCCCCCGCAAAAAAAGCAAGGAAAAAAAAATTTTTTTTTTTTTTTGGTGCTGGGGATCAAACTCGGGTCCTGGTGCTTTGCAAGGCAAGCACTTTAACCACTGAGCTAAATCCCCAGCAGGAAAAAATATTATTATAAAATATTTATGTACCTTCTGGACCAAACAATATAGAACTCATTTGTTATGTGTTCAAAACAAGAGAGTTCAAAAAGTCATTTACTATTTAGATTAATTAATTAACTAATAGAGCAAATAATTGAAAATTACGGGAGAGTGAAACACCAGCCAGGACGTCTACCACTGATGTCTTCACCATTACGTTTAGTGGGTAGACATTTTGTTGAAATCATAGCACCCATTTAAAAAAAGGAAAGGCCAACATGACAGTATAAAGTGTGTTGTTCAATGAAAGACAATAATGCAAAAAGAATTCCAGAAGAGACTAGAAACTACTGTCCAGATTGTAACGTTGTGTTGTGTATTGAATATTTTAAAATAAACTATACACAGAAAAATTACTGAATACATTTGATAAAATTCTCCTTTTTATATTTCCTTTTATCGTATAAAAAGTAATGAAAAAATACGTAATTCTTGGTCATCTTGTATTTAAATAATTGGACTACTAAGTGGTTAACTCATCTGGAGAGGAGATGGCTGGAATGTTAGGAACAATGGCAGAGAGGACTGAGAATGAGATTGGGGCCTTGAATACCAAAATAAGGTTTGCCACTTCCTTCAACAGGCAGGGTTTGGGGGCTGGAGGTGCAGCTCAGTGGTAAAGTGCTTGCCTTGCAAGTGCAAGGCCCTGAGTTCGATCCCCGGCACCCACACAAAAATAAAAAAGCAAATCTTTTGCCTCCCAAACAGATATTTACTTTCTGCCACTATTCCCTTCCCTAGTTGTCTGGTCAGGACACTTCTGGTCTTCAATTCCTACCCAAACTGGTCAACCCAATTCAAGTCATAAACTTCCACATTTACCAGATTTATTGTTATCTTTCAGTGTACCAGTGTCATGTCTCCCTGGAATGCTCATTTGCACTTGTCGTTTGCTGAAGCATGAAACTCAAAGCTGGTGGGACAGTGTGTGGTCCCCATCCTGGTGCCTCCCATGCCACACTTCTCGTGCCCTCTGGGGTTTGGCCTTTCCCGATGCATAGAGTGTCCCGGTTTGACACATTTGCCGAGGGTCTGGATTCAGTGCCACATCACTTACTGCTTTTGTTTTTTCGAAAATACAATTCTTCTCATTAAAATATGTTATTTATATTACTGAGGAATGAGCTTTTATTTAATTTTTTTAAATTTCTGTTTTAGTTTCTAATATTGTAAACATCAATAGGTGTATAACCCACATAAGCAAAAGTCCTTTGGGTTCCTCCATAATTTGTTTAAGTACAAGGGGATCGTCGGGCAAAAAGTTTGAAAATTGCTACAGAGCAATGAAAATGGGCAACTACTGCTACTCACACATTTATACATTTCACAACCATAGAGCCCAAAATGCCGAACACAAAAGCATAAATAGTGTTAAAATTCATTCCATTCATATGAAGTTTAAAAGCAGGAGAAACTAATTTATTGATTTTAGAATTGGGATGGCAGTTAGTTTGAGAGAAGAAAGAGGAATTGTGTTTCAGACAGGAGGCCTGATGGGGTTTCTGGGATGCTGCCAATGTTCTGTTCTTTGGCCTAAGTGCTAGTTACATGTGTAGTTGTCTGTCAGTGTCCGTGGGGGACCCAAAATCTACAGATGTTCACATCTCAAATAAAATGTGGTGGTATTTGCATATAGCCCCAGGCAGATCTTCCCGTATATTCGAATCATCTCTGAGTCACTTATAATACTTAATACAATGTAAATGCTAGGTAAACAGTCATTACATTGCATTATTTAAGAGAATGATGACAAGGGGAAACGTGTACCTGTTTAGCATAGATGTAATTGGGGGGGGGGGTTGTTTGTTTTTTGGGTGTTGGAGATCAAACTCAGGGCCTTGCACTTACTAGGAAAGTGCTCTACCACTTGAGCTAAATCCTCAGCCTATAGATGTAATTTTTTCCAATTATTTTAGAACTGCAGTTTGCTGCATCTGCAGGTATGGAGCCTATGGAGTCAGAAGGGCAACTGAGCTGGTAGCCCAAAAGGAATGGTAAGAAGAGCTATGTGACATCTCGAGTGGCTACGTAACAGGCATCTTAACTTATCACGGTCAAGTTGGACTCTTGGTCTTTCCTCTCTCCTTGACCAATCTGCTTCTCCTGCATTCTCACCATTTCAGTCGCGGCAAAGCTTTGGAATTATCCTTAACGCCTCTCTAGCTCACCCCGGATCCAGTGCCAGCTTTACTTGAAGCTCATGACAGTGCTGCAATGCAGCACGCATGATTTTAAGTGTGGCGTATGCTTTTTTTTTCCCTCAAGAATGCCATTAAATAGAATTGATCAGAATCTTGTTTACAGGGCACAAAGCTGTAGCAGTAGTACAAGCAAAGAGTATGTATGTGAAGTCATGTTTTATGAATCCCGTCCTAAAGTATCTGAATCGTCTTGTGCTTACAAAGTCTGACTGATTTTTCTAAATTTTTCCTCGTTCTAAGCACATATCCACTTTTGTACTTTATTTTGTTTTTTTGGGTTTTTTTTGGTACTGGGGACCTATTTTTTTTTAAGGGCCCCAAAATTATATAAGTTTCAGGTCCTACATATTAGTTTGGCCCCTGCTCATATTCTATCTAACCAGCAGATTCAGGTGGTTATACTGTCAAAATATATCCGTAAGCCAGCACGGCACAGTACCCGCATCAGACCCGCTCTGCTGGCTGCGCATGTGTACCCATGTCCATCATGGCTGCCGTTCAGCAATTGGTAGGAAGATGGCACCTAGTGGACTGCCAAGTCTTTGAGGACTACATGAAGGAATCAGGAGCGGGAGTAGCTATGCGGAAAATGGATGCGGTGTCCAAGCCAGATTATATCATCACTTGTGATGGCAACAGCATCACTATGAAAATTGAGAGAACTCTGAAAATAATACAGTTTTCTTATATCCTGGAAGGGAAATTTGAAGAAACTACAGCTGATGGCAGAAAAACTTAGTCTCCAACGTTACAGGTGGTACATTGGTTCAGCGCTAGGAGTGGGATTGGAAAGAAAGCACGATAACCAAAAAATTGGAAAAATGGGAAATCAGTAGTAGCCTGTGTCATGAACAATGTCACCTGTACTCTAGCCTATGAAAAAATACAGAAAGATTCCATCATCACACTAGACAGCAATTAGCTGGGAGGATAAAAAAGCTCAGTTCAATGAGAAAATCTCCATACAGCTTGTTTTTCATTTTGTTCAATTATCTCTGTCACAAGCATTTTACACGTGACTATTTCCAAGTGTTGGTTTAACTAAGATCATCCATTTAACCATGATCATCATATCATTTTATATATATGTATATTTCAATTTGCTTACTTATAAATACACATATATTTACCATATATATAAATTTATGTATATTCCATAACCAACTCTGTTTCTGACCCAATCTACCATCATCTCACATGGATTACTATGACAGCCTCCTGACCAGTCTCCCTTCTCCCATCCCCACCCCCATCTTTCCTTCTAGTCTATTCTCTATGTAGCAGAGGGATCTTTTTATAAAAGTAAATTAATGATGTAACTTGCTTGCTTAAAACTTACTAACAGTTTCACATGTCAGTCAGATAAAAGCCAGACCCCACGGAGCGACCCTAGCTGGTCTTTAGCTGCATATTCAGTAACCATTTCCTACTGTGTTTGCCCTTCCTTGCTCCCCTCAGCCACACCTCTCTTCACTGTTCTCAAACACGCCACCCTCACAGGTCTGCACTGTCTGCTTCCTCTCTCAGAATTTTCTCCCCTCAGACATCCATGTGGCTTATTCCTTCACCTCCTTCGAGCCTTTGCTGAAATATCACATCTAAATGAAGCTTACCTTGACCTCCCCATTGAAAATTCCAACCACCCACCTTGCTCTATACATTTTTTTTCTGCAGTACTGGGGTTTGAAACCAAGGCCTTCACACTGAGCTACATACCCAGCCCTTTCTTCAATTATTTTTTTGAGACAGGCTCTCAAAAAATTGCTAAATGGCCCGGACTGGGCTTGAACTTGCAATCTTCCTGCTTCAGCCTCCCAGAATGCTGGGAATACAGGTGTGCACCACCACACCCAACACTCTCTGTACTTTTGATCCTGTTTACCTTTCTTTCTCTACTTTTTCTTTTTTTCCACTGCACCTCTCACCTTCTAAAGCTATGCAGTTTACTCATGCATTATACTTATTATTGCTTATTTCTCTTCTCTTTCTAGAATGCAAGATCCACAAACAAGGGTATCTTTATTCTGTTCACTGCTATATCCCCAGTACTTCCATCAGTGCCTGGCATTTTGTAGGCTGTCGATAAATACTTGCTGATTGAAAGAATAAATTAATAAAAACCAGTCCTGGGAGAGGTAAAAGCTTATGCAAAGATGTAGAGATGGAAGACTATGTGGCTTATTCAAGGGACTTGGAGAAGTCTCAAGTAGACAGATCTAAAGGAGAGTGACCCAGGCTGAGTCTGGCAAGACAAGCAGGAACCATGAGGTGAAGGACTCTCCAGACCAGAGTAAGGACACTGAACTTCAGAGCACTGGAAGTCCACTGAGGAGCTGTCGTCAGGGGAGGGGTGTGACTCTAATTTAGACAGCTCATTGGCAGTAGTGCAGAAAATGGATTAGCGGAAGCAAGCAGATCAGTCAAGAAGCTGTTGAAATATTCCAGGCAAGAGGTGATGGTTTCAGACCAGTTTGGGTGGTGACAGTCGAGAGAAGTAGAATGATAATGAAAATATTTAGGAAGTAGAATAAAAAAAACTCTGATGAGGAACCAAAGCAAAAAGATTTTTTATTGACACATAATATTTGTACGTATTTATGAGATACAATTTATGAGTTACAATTTTTGGTTCATTTTTGCTTCCGTTTCTGCTGTTGCTCATTTTGTTTGGATTGGTTTGGCTTGTTCGTTTTCAGTGCTGGGGATGGAACTCAGGACCTTGCCTATGTTAAGCCCACGCTCTACCGCTCAGCTACACCTTCAGCCACAGAGTGATGTTTTGATTCACATACAAGTTTGGTAGTGACCAACTCAGGGTACTTAGCATATTCGTCACATTCAACTTTTCTCATTTATTTATGGTGAGTACATTCAAATTCCTCTCTTCTACCTATTTTGAGATATGTAATCCATTATTATTAACTATATCCATCCCGCTGTGTCACAGAACACCAGAAGTTATTCGTCCTATCCAAGAATAGCATTGTACCTCTTAACTGACTTGTTTTCCCCTCTTTCTTCCCAGTGTCTGGTAGCCACTATTCTACTCCCAACTTATATAGGAATAATTCTTTTGGATTCTACTTATGAATGAGATCATGGAGTGTTGATTTCTGTGCCTGAATTATTTCACTTCACAAAATGTCCTCCAGGTCCATCCACATTGTCAGAAATGACAGGATTTCGTGGTTTATATGGTTGAACAGTGTTCATTGTGTACATATACCACATTTTCTTTATCAACCTAAAAAGCTTCTGTAGAGCAAAAAAGAAAAAAAAACAGTCAACAGAGCAAAGTGACAATGTTACAGATGGTAGGGAGGTATTGCAAAGTACACATTTAACAAGGGGTCGATATCCAGAATATATAAAGAACTCTAAAAACTCAATAGCAAAATTAAAAAAAAACTGATTTTAAAAAGGACAGTAGACCTGAATAGACATTTCTCAAAAGTAGACTTACAAATGAACAAGTACATGAATAAACGCTCACCATCACTAATCAACAGGGAATGCAAATCCAAAACCAGTGAAGCCAGGCATGGTGGTGCACACTGGAAATCCAGCACTTAGGAGGCTGAGGCAAGAGGACTGCCATGAGTTCGAGGCCAGCCTAGACTACATGGTGAGTTCAAGGCCAACCTTAACTACATATTGGAACCCTATCTCAAAAAATAAATAAATAGATAAATAAATAAACAAACAAACAAAACCACAATGAGCTATCACCTTATACCTGTAAAATAGCTATTATCATAAAGGAAAAAGGCAACGAATGCTGGCAAGGACATGCCAAATGCTACTTTTGATAGGAAAGGAGTGGTCATCTGTGCTGTCAAGTGAATAAGGACTGAAAAGTGTCTCCTGAGATTAGGTGACAGGGAATTTATTGGTGGTCTTGTGAAGAGCATTTGCTATGAAATGGAGATGGTGCGAGTCAGTGTGGCGTGCATTGCCAAGGGCGTGGGAGCTGAGGAAAGGGAGGCCACCGTATTTTCTACAAAGCCCCAGCACTGAATAGGCTCTCAATCTGCTATTTTCTTCTTTCTCTTTTCTGTATTATGATGCTGCATAATTGCAATAGTACCACTAATTAAACAAACCCCAAGTGAAAAAAAAACTTAACAAATTAAAATAATACCATAAGTAGTTAAATATTTACTATTCCTTTGGTATTGAATTTCTTATGGTAAAATATTAAACTCAAATATTAATGAGGAAAACAGCTGGTACTGAATATTCAAGCTCCCAGAGGAACACATTAATGAATCATTTTTAAAGCTGGGCAGCTTCACACTTAATCTGCTTAAGGAATAGGAACACAGTCTTTTCTCAATTACTGTGCTAGAAAATGAATCTAAATCTCCAATTAGTCTGTTTCCAAAATGGAAATGGCCTTTTGACATTATAATAATAAATGTTTGTTGTATGACATTCAGGCATTAACCTAGTGTATAAATAAATGTGGTACAGAGTTTCAATTTTGAAAGATCAAAAATGTTCTGCGGGATGGATGGTAGTGGTGGTTGTGCAATAATGTAAATATACTTAATTCCACTGAACAGGATATTTAAAATCATTAAAGTGGTAAATCTTATTTTGTGTTTTATCAAACATCTAAAAAATAATTTTAAAAGAACCTAGGGAAGATCACCCTCTAATTGTACTGCTTATGTTAACATATCAAATTTATCCTTCACTCATTCAATACATATTTATTGAATGCCTGCTTACTATGAGCCAACCACATTCCAGGTACTGAGAACAAATTAGGGAACAGAACAAAACCTTTCTCTTTGCAGCGCTTCCTTCTAATGGGGGAGAAGGGAAATATCCATATGAATACGGAATTACGAATTATATCAGGAGATAAAAACAAATATACAAAAATAAGGAAGAGGAAAGAGATAATGAGTGATGCTTTCGTGTGTGTGTGTGTGTGTGTGTGTGTGTGTGTGTGTGTGTGTATGGTGCTGTGAATCAAACCCAAGGTTTCATACATGCTGGGCAAATGCTCTGAAACTCAGCTATATCTTTATCATGGAAAGATTGCACTTTTACACCATGGGTCTTCGATAGCCATGAATTCCATATCTGTAGTTTCAACCAACTATGGATCAAAAGTATTTGAAAAAAATTACATTTGTACTGCACATGTATTATGACTTGTATCTAGATGTCCCCCCAGATCCTCATGTGCTCATAGGTGGGGCTTTTGAGAGGTTGCTGGATCTTGAGTATGTGATTCTGGGATTAAGGGTATGTAATAAATAAATTAGTCCACTGATTGGCTTGGCATAGTTCTGGATGTAGATAATGGGAAGGTCCACCGTGGTTGTGGTGGCATCACTCAAAAGGCTTGTAGTTTAAAAGGATAAAAGGGAAAGGGAGGCTTGCCACTTCCTGCCTACCCTGCCATAGACTGTGTCTCCTTTGGCATACCACCCTGCCTTGGAGCCAGCCAACTATGGACTGAAACCTCTAAAAACTGTGAGCTAGAATAAACCTTTCCTCTATTAACTTTGGTTGTTGGGTATCTTCTCTCAGCAATGAGAAAAGTAACTAAGACAACATGTACAGACTTTTTTCTAGCCATTATTTTCTGAACAATATAGCATAACAACTACTTACATAGCATTTACAGTGTGTATGTATTTTAAGTAATCTGAAGATGGTTTAAAGTTATACAGGAGATAGATATGCACAGGATATATGCAAATATGCCATTTCGTATGAGGCACTCGAATATCTGTGGATTTTGGTATGCTATGGGGGTTTCTGGACCCAATCCCTGACCCCGAGAAAGGCCTCTCTGTTAAAATTACATTTAAGCAAAGACCTAAAAGAAGCAAGGGAGGAGGTCATGCAGATATCCAAAAGAATGGGGTTCCAGGCAGGGAAAATAGTTAATGCCATGGTCCCAAGGCAGAAGTATGCTTGGGACGTTCCAGAAACAGCAAAAAATCTCAATGAGTGTGGTAGCACACACCTATAATCCCGCTACTCTGGGAGACTGAGGCAGGAGAATTGGAAGTTCTAGCCCAGCCTTGGCAGTTTAGTGACTTAACAAGACCCTGTCTCAAAATAAAAAATTAAAAGGACTGGGGACATAGCTTAGTGCAAATGCTTTGGATTCAATCCTCAGTGCTACAAACAAACAAATAAATAAAAACAACCAGAGTGGCTAGATTGGGGTAAATCAGGACAGAGGAGTGAGAAAGGAAATCAGAGGTATGGAGGAGCACAGATCATGTACATCTCCCATAAAAGGACTTTGGATTTTACTCTGAGTGAAGAGGGAAACTATTGAAGAGTTTTGAACAAAAGAAGAACCGTATATGACTTGAGTTTAAAAGAATCTCCCCGCCTGCTCTGTTGAGATTAGACAGAAAAGGGGCAAAACAAGAAGCAGGGAGAAAAACTAGGAGGTTGTCATTATAGTCCAGATAGAAAATCAAGGTGGAGTTGGTAGTGAAGACAGGATACATATGTCAATGGCAGAACCAACCGCATTTACCAAAGTACTGGGTGTAGGTAAGGGTTAATCTAGGCTTGGTGTGGCCTCATACATTTTGGGGAGTTCACTGTTAACATGAATACAAAATTAGGTTCAAAAGTGAATATTTGGGGGTGCAAATTAAAACAACCCTGAGATTCCACCTCACTCCAGAAAGAATGGCTATTATCAACAAATCAGCCAATAACAAATGCTGGAGGGGCTGTGGAGAAAAAGGAACCCTTCTCCACTGTTGGTGGGAATGTAGACTGGTGCAACCGCTATGGAGATCAGTGTGGAGATTCCTCAGGGAACTAGGACTAGAGATTCCATTTGACCCAGCTATTCCCCTTCTTGGTATCTTCCCAAAAGAATTAAAAGCATCATACCGCAGTGATACATGCACACCCATATTTATAGTGGCACAGTTTGTAATAGCTAAATCTTGGAAGCAGCCCAAATGCCCATCAACAGAAGAATGGATTAAGAAAATGTGTTTTTTTATACAATGGAGTACTACTCTGCCATAAAGAATGATAAGCTTGAGATATTCCTAGGCAAATGGATGCATCTTGAGACCATACTCTTAAGTGAAATAAATTGGATACACATGTTTAAATACTGCATTGTTTCCCTGGTGTGAGAAACTGAAGTGTAAATAAAGACTAAAATGTATTATATTGGGAAAGGGAAGAAAATGTCCAAATGGGAAAGGGAACAAGGGAGGGGGAAAGGAACAGAGGGACAAGAGAAATAAGAAATGGAAGGAAAAAATGGAAACAAAGCTTTTGTACATAGGGAGGGAGGAGGGGTGAGGGGAGGAGAATGGGAAAAAAGAAGAAACGTCATGTACAAGTACAGATCCCCTACGATGAATGTTATCACTATGCACATCTAAAATGTACCATTAAAATAAAATAAAGTTAAGAAAGGTTAAAAAAAAGTGAATATTTGGGGGTGTAACTCAGTGGTAGAGCACTTGTCTACCATGCCATGGGTTCCGTCCTCAGCAACACAAGAAAAAAAGAAAAAAGAGTATTTATTCAAATGGAGAAAAGAAATCACAATATATTACACACTTACGAAAGTTTACAAATACCACAAACATCAGAAAATCTAGAAAAATAACCTTGTAGTAACTGTCTGACATACTCCTATAATGTAACTTTCTATATTGTTAGTTGCATAATTATTTGTTCACCACCCATATGATGATTTTATAATATTTTCAATAAAAAGAATAGAAAGATAATTTTGTCTTTCCTCTATCATAATTTACCAAAATTTATGTTAGTAATACTCGTTTTATTTTTATTTTGTTTTGATAGTTTTTAATTATTGTTGTAATAATGGGACAGGTTTTGACAAGTTAGTCCTTCAGTTTACATATTTGGCTTCCCTCCTATAATTATTTACATTTTGGCTCATTGACAGTTCAGAAAAATCTATCCAAAATTTACCTGAAATTAAGGCATTTACAAGAATAATAGAGTGTATTTTAAAATTGACACTGTTTTGTATTGAGTTATATACAATAATTGTATAATCAAGCCACTCTTAATAGTCCATATATTGAGTTAGTGATTAATATATTTAGGCTTTTTGTGTCTGGAACATTTTTTAGGCTATTTTCTTATGTACATGATAGCTTCATCTGCCTTTTCATCAGAAACTTCCAGACTTCATCAGAATAAGTTGAATCAAATACATTAAAACATGATCCAATATATTCAGATACATAAAACATGCAAACTCATACCTGGACATGATCACTATGGATAGAACTGCTACAGGGTTGGTTCTTCAAACACGGATCTCTGATAAATTCTATTTCAAAAGATTCCCATAAAAAAATGGTACAGCCACGATGGAAAACATTATAGAGGTTCCTCAAAAAATTTAAAATAGAATTACCATGTGATACAGCAATCCCACTTCCAGGTATTTATCCAAAAGAACTGAAATCAAGATCTCAAAGCAGTATCTGCATTGTTTTCATTCATTTCAGCATTGTTCACAATAGCTAAAATGTGGAAACAATTTAAATGTCCATGAGTGGATGGAAAGATAAAGAAAGTGTGGTGTATATACACAATGGGATACGATTTAGCCTTAAGAAAGAAGGTAATCCTGCCATATATGACAACATGGACGAACCTGGAAGACATTATGCTAAGTGAAATAAACCAGCCACAAAAGGACAAATACTGCATGATTCCACTTATATGTGGTTTCTAAAACAGTCAAACTCATAGAAGCAGAGAACAGAATGGTGGTTGCCAGAGGCTGAGAGCAACAGTGGAATTGAGGAATTCTCTTCAATAGGTATACAGTTTCTATTATTCAAGATGAAAGAGTCATAGAGATCTTCTGTACAACCTTGAATCTACCGTTAATAATACTGTATCATATACTTAAAAGTTTGTTCAGAGGCTAGATCTCATGTTCAGTGCTATTCCCACAACCAAAAATGCACAGTACACTTATGATTGTGCATTTTGCGTTACTGAGTACATTAGAGACAGTAGAAAATTCCCATTCAGACTAGGCAGTACGGAATCCATGTATATGAGATGTGATTGAAATATATGGTAAATGTTTAAATTTTTAAAAATTCCTATAGTATATTAGTCATTTTTCAGTCACTGAGAAAAAATACCTGACCCTTGCTTAAAGGAAGAGAAGTTTATTTGGGTCACACTTTCCAGTAGGGTCAGTCCAAAGCCAGCTGGCTCTAAGAGCATGGAGAAAGGGCATGGCAGAGGGCATCACTCACATCATGATGGCCCAGGAAGTAGAGCGAGAAGGGACTAATTGGGAACAGGAACACACCCTTCCAGGTCATGGCCCTAGTGACCTACCCCAACCAGACTACCTCCTAACAACACATCCAGGTATTGAACCCATCAAAGGATGAATCTATTGGTGAGTACAGCACCCCCATGATCCAATCAACTTCCAAACACATGAGCCTTTGTGGAAGCATTTCAGATTTAAACTATAACATTCTGCCCCTGGGCCCCAAAATACTCATGTCCATCTCATTATGCAAAATGTATTAGTCCATCTCTGAGTCACCACAGTCTTAACAGCTTCAGCATTGCTGAAAACTCCAAGCCCAAAGTCTCCTCTGAGATTTAAGGCAAATTCTTATCTGTGAGCCCCTGTAAAAATCAAAAGAAAATTAAATACTTCCAACATACAATGGCACAGGGTAAACATTCCCATTACAAAAGGGAGAAATAGAGAGATCGAAAGAAATCAGACCAAAGTAAGAACAAAACCCAGAAAAGTAAATGTTAAATTCTGAAGCTTCATGTCTAGCACCCAGAGCAGGTTGTGCTGAAATATAAGCTCCAAAGGGCTTGGGTAGCCCTGCCAGTTATAGCCCACGTGGCCTCTCTTGAGCCCACTCTGCTCACTGTGTAAGGCTTTCCTTAGCAGATATTCCATGTTTTTGGCATCTTCAACTTCCTGTAGTTTCCACTGTACTTTTAGCTTGACTCTCACAGCCTCATGCACTGCCCTCTCAGGGCCACACTGCCTGGCTTCCCAGGTCCTCTTCTGAAATGTAGGTGGAAGGCTCCATGACCCAACTCTTGCATTATGCATGCCTGAAAAACCAGCACTGCATAGATGACACCAAGATCTGTTGCTAGTGGGAGAAGTAGCTGGGCCTCCTTTGGACCATGGCTGCAGTAGCCTCTGAATTGCTAAACTCCAGAAAATACTTTCCTAGGTGGCCCTGAGTAAGCTGGGCTTCCCTGGGCTCTCTTCTCAAATGAATGGTTTACGCTTTTGTACCTTTGAGCCTCTGTTGGGTGAGGTCTTGCTGATTCCTGAGATGCCTTCAAGTCATCTTTCCTATTGACTTTTTAATTCTAATCCTTTCAGGAACCATGCTCCCCAAGTCCCCAGTTTTGCAAGTGCTTCCTTTCTGGCCAAGCTGTAAACTTTTCAAAAAAAAATCATTCAAGTTGAAATTTTGCTCCTGTTTCTCATCATGGATCTGGCTAAAAACAGCCATCCATATCCATGCTGCAACCTAAATTTTGGGCTGCCTTGAAATTACCTCTGCCAAATTAATTGGCCCACCATTTTTAAATTCGGCCTTACACAAAATCTTAGGACATGAGCAAAATGTAGACAAGCTTTTTGCCAGAGTGTAAGACACCTGGCCTCTAGTCCAGTTTCTACTGGAGTCCTCATTCCCAACTAAACCTCATGAGCCTGCTCTTTACTGTGCACATTCCTATCCACATTTTGGCCTTCTGAGCTCTGACAAGAATTCCCATGAAGCTTCACTTACACCATTCTAATACTTCTCTATCCCTAGCCCCATCTCTGAACATATGAGACTTTGGGGAGACATACAGGTTCTAAACTACAACATATGGTAAAAGATATATTGTCATTAATCTCCTTCAAAATACTGTCCTTTGCTTCAAACATACTTATCACTATCGTCACTTTCCAAAGCAGTTCTGAAAGTCCTCTTTCATGAGTGCCTTTAGTTGCACTGTCATGGCTTCTTCAATGTCCTGAATTGATCCAAAACATTTACCTTTCATGGTTATTTTGACTTTGAGGAAAAGCCAGAAGTTGCATGGTGCCAGATCCATTAAATAAGATGAATGAGGGTACACCACAATGTTTTTACATGCTTGCCTTTCCATTGGATGACACATGGCAGCATTAACCATATTTTTAGAACATGGCAGCACTAACCATATTTAACCATATTTTTATCATAAAAACACTCATGAAAAAGGACTTCCAGAACTGCCTCCAAAAGTGGCAAGAAAGATAAATGTGTCTGAAGAGAGGGGGAGTATTTTGAGAGGAATTAGTGGCAATGTGTCTTTTACTATAATAAATGTCTTTATTCAAATATTCGCTGTATATTTTCATTACACCTTGTAGTTTTACATGTCCAGTGAATAATTTTCCACAAAATACTTTCTGTGTACTTTCAGAATACTTTCTGGCTCTATCAGTTCTAAATTTTATTTGTCTTCAACTATACCTATTTCCAATAGGGTGTTATAGGACTCATTAATATCAAGATATGACCTTTGGTCCTGCACCATTGTGCTCACTCCAGCAGCACATATACTAAAATTGGTCCTGCACCATTAGTCAGTACAGTATGAGGTGGGAGTATTCCTGGAAATTATTTCTTTGCTGAAGTGGCTACCTATGGCATAGAAGCAACTGTAAATATATCTGATCAAATCCAAAATATATATAAATCCAATTCGGTTCCTACTTTGCATGACCCCAAAGCTGTCCACAACCACTCCAATATTCAATGTCATCATGAGGAAAGAATCACAGATGAGAAGTTAATGTAGACATAGCTGCCTTAACTGTTTTCAAATAAAATATTTTACTTTCTTAAGTCTTGTGAAGCACATATGCATGTTATGCTACTCTTAAGGCCTTGTAAAGAACTGCTTCAGGTGAGGGACTCTGATGCTTAAGTTTCATTAGTTTCACAGTAAATTTGGTACTCGATGTGGAATGTGAGAGAAAGAGCAGGGCTAGGGTATGACTCAATGGTAGAGAGCTTGCCTAGCACATGTGAGGCCCTGCATTGCATCTTCAGCACAATAAATACATACATACAGATACACATACATACATACATAAAAGAAAAGATGCAGGAAGGATGGTGCCAAGGTCTCTGTTCTGAGCAGGTGAATACAGTTGCCATGTACTGAGATGTAGACGATTAAGAGTTTTTAGGGTGAAAACCAGAAATTCAGTTTGGGACAGGAAAAATCTAAAATGTCTATTAGACAACTAAGGGGCAATGTCAAATAGGCAGCTGGATATATGGGCCTGTAATTCAGGAAAGAAGGTTGAGTAAGGAGTAAATTAAGGAGACAATAGAAGGTAGGTTATAGTTGAAGCCATGAAATGGGATATGGAACAAGGGGAGAGAGGGGAAATTAAGTGGACCAAGGACAGAACCCTTGGGAAACTCTACTGCTGAAGAAGATGGAGAGCAGAAGAGGAATGAATAGAGATCAAGAAAGGAGCTAATGAGTTCGAACACATCCAGGACAGTGTAGAGTCCAGAAATCCAAATGAAAAAGTGTTTCGAAGTGTGGGAAGTGATCAAATATTTCAAGTAATGTGAGGAAAGAAAATTGAATGTTAGATTTAGCACCACTGAGATCAGAATAACGGAGAACTTGCCAAGAGTTGGTTGGAGTAAATCAAAGAGAATGGAAAGAAGAGAACTAGAGATAATGATCATACTTTGTGGTTCAGAACCTGCTTTACTCAATAACAGCTCTTAGGATTTTTCCCTATCAACACATATAGATCTACTTCATTATTTTTTTAGAGTAAGCAGTACCAAAATTTATTTACTCAGTTTACTTTTGATGTACATAAACTGTTATCTTCCTGGAGATTTTTTTAAATTTTATTTTAATGGTACATTTTAGATGTACATAGTGATAACATTCATCATAGGGGATTTGTACTTGTACATGATGTATCTTGTTGCTTCTTTTTTTCCCATTCCCATCCCCTCCCTTCACCCCCTCCTCCCTCCCTATTTACAAAAGATTTGTTTCCATTTTTTCCTTCCATTTCTTATTTCTCTTGTCCCTCTGTTCCTTTCCCCCTCCCTTGTTCCCTTTCCCATTTGGACATTTTCTTCCCTTTCCCAATATAATACATTTTAGTCTTTATTTACACTTCCATTTCTCACACCAGAGAAACTATACAATATTTAAACATGTGTATCCAATTTATTTCACTTAAGAGTATAGTCTCAAGATGCATCCATTTGCCTAGGAATATCTCAAGCTTATCATTCTTTATGGCAGAGTAGTACTCCATTGTATAAAAATACCACATTTTCTTAATCCATTCTGCTGTTGATGGGCATTTGGGCTGCTTCCAAGATCCAGCTATTACAAATTGTGCTGCTATAAACATGGATGTGCATATATCCCTGCAGTATAATGATTTTAATTCTTTTGGGAAGATACCAAGAAGTGGAATAGCTGGGTCAAATGGAATCTCTAGTCCTAGTTCCGTGAGGAATCTCCACACTGATTTCCATAGCGGTTGTACCAGTCTACATGCCCATCAACAGTGGAGAAGGGTTCCTTTTTCTCCACAGCCCCTCCAGCATTTGTTATTGGCTGATTTGTTGATAATAGCCATTCTTTCTGGAGTGAGGTGGAATCCCACGGTTGTTTTAATTTGCATCTCTCGAATGACCAGTGATGTTGAACATTTTTTCATATGTCTATCTGCTGTTTCTAATTCTTCATCTGAGAAGTGTCTATTCATTTCTGCTGCCCACTTTTGGATTGGGTCTTTCAATTTGGGGGATCTGATTTTTTTGAGTTCTTTATGTATTCGAGATGTTAGTCCTTTGTCAGAGGAAGAGCTGGCAAAAATTTTTTCCCACTTTGTGGGTTGTGTCTTCGCTCTGTTGGTAGTTTCTTTTGCTGTGCAAAAGCTTTTTAACAAGATCAGGTCCCAGTTGTTGATTCTTTGTGATATTTCCTGGGCAATGGGGATTCGTTCCTAAAGTCTTTGCCTACACCTATGTCTTCAAGAGTTCGACCCATTCTATCTTCCAATAGATTTAGTGTTTCTGTTTTAACATTTAGATCTTTGATCCACTTTGATTTTAGCTTAGTGCATGGGGAAAGATACGGGTCTAGTTTTAACCTTCGGTATGTGGAGAGCCAGTTTTTCCAGCACCATTTATTAAAGAGGCTATCTTTCTTCCAGTGAGGGTGTTTGGCCCCTTTGTCAAAGATAAGGTGACTGAGTGTGTCTTCTAATCTGTTCCATTGGTCCTGGGGTCTGTTTTTGTGATTCCTGGCGATTATTAACAATGCTGCAATGAATATCTTTGAACATGCTTTTTTGTGTCCATGCAAAATAAAGATTTCTGAATTCTGGAATTGCATTTAAAATAATATGCACATTTTAAATTTTGACGGATATTGCCAAATTGCCCTCAGTTGACTTTCTCGTCCATAATATATAAGAATGCCTTTTTCCTACACTACTCTAAGTACTAAATACCAATAATCTTTTAATCTTTGCCACCCTGACAGGTTTTTTAAAGCAACAATGTTATTTTAATTTGCATGTCTTTGATCGCTGTTGAGGCAGAGTAGCTTTTCATGTTTATTTCCATTTGTATTTCTTCTTTTGTATTACAACTGGGTCCTTTGCCAATTTCTCTATTTGAGCATATGCCTTCCTTTTATTTTAATCAATTTGTTAGAATCATGCCATGTATGAAGCAAACATTTCTTCTGAGTATATTGTTTGACTTTCAACATTATTTACGATGCTTTTGTAAGTTTTTTTAAATGTGATCTAAGCTTTCATTATTTTCTATTAATGGTTTCTGCCTTCAGTGTCACATCTGATGTTTTTTTAACAAGAGCCACAAAAATAGATTTTAAGATTATTAACCAAAAGCCTAGAGAGAACACGTTCCCTTTTTATAGCTAATCAGACATCTTCAAGGGGACAAACTTGCCCCTCCCCACACCCGGCTTTAATAAAAATGTTTTTCTCTTTATATTATTGGCAAAACCCACTGCCTAATTGAGACTTCTGTGTATTCATTGAATGTTTCTGTATATTTGGTCTGACAATGGCCAGAGGCTAATGGGACCATTTCAAACAGAAATGAGTACAAACATGAGTAAGGCAGCCCATTATAAACTTTTTCAATCTTTTGTAAAATACAACATTTTCATGATCTGAATTACATCAGATGGTGGCAATACAGTTTTCTGGTTTTGAATCACGAGTCCTTTACAAGCTCTTTAGATGGTTTTGCCTTGCATGGATTAGAAGCCACTATTAGTCCATTATATGAAGCAGATTTCATGGTATTTGTATACTGAAATTTGGACTTTCTTGCTCTGCTTTCTGGCCATGATGAACTATGCAGCTCTGCTCCACCATGCCCTTTCCACGTAACGTTTCTTCTTTGGAGCCTACTGACCATGTACTGACTCTCCTGAAACCATGAGCTAAATTAAACACTCCCTTCTTAAAAAAAAAAAGAAGTTGGATTTTTTTTAAATCTAGAAGCTAACACAAGAGAATTTTGATATGAACTGAGTTGTTCAAGTACTGTAATTTTCTTGGGGATTAAGAAGTCAACTCAAAAAATGCTGTTAACCATCAACAGAATAAAAAGTTCTCAATCCTTGTTTTTGTTGTTGTTTTCCCAAAGCAGTTCAGATGTTTGAGAGGTATACTTTGAATTCATAAGTATCCAAAGTAAAGAAAATCAAATAGAGAATCCAGACGTCAACTACTGCAAAAAAGGTTTCAAAATCTTTCAGAATGCAGAAGATACAGAAAACTGTTAAAATACCCAAGTGAAAAAACATACTTTGAACATTCCTAGTAGGAAAGTAAAACCAGGCAAAAGAATGTGCTCTATTTAAGTCCTTCCTTCGTTTTTATTATCTCAGATGGCTGGTTATCTTTTATTATCTTTTATTATCATATATAAAATTGATAATTAGAATTTATAATAGAAGAAATTATCTCATTCAAAATAGCAATAAAACCTATAAAATATCTAGACCTAAATAAGAAATGTGCACAAGAACCTCTATAAAGAAAACTACAAAACTCTATTGTACAATTTAAAATTAGATTTCAATGGTAGGCATCTTGTAGGCAGAGCTTGTTTATTTTTTGGTTTTGGTTTTGTTTTGAGATGGTATCTCACTGTGTCGGCCAAGCAGGCCCCACACTTCCAGGCTCTAGAGATCTTTCTGCTTCAGCTTTTCCAGTAGCTAGACGATAGCTATTTACCACCACACCCAGATAATGACCTATCCTGTTCTTAAATATAAAGACTCAACATTATAACAATGTTAGTTCTCCACAAATTTATCTAGAAATCCAACACAAACACAACAAAAAATTCAGAAAGAAATTCTCCGAAGGGAATGTGAAGAATTTAACATTTATCATAAAAACGCATTAAATTCTGAAAACAAAGGGTAGTAAGTGGAGACTGACCCTACCTATTTTCTCAGTGAATTAGGAAGACAGGTAAGCAGAGTGAAGATTGGGGAGGAGGGTACAGAGGCTTAAGGAGAGAACAGAAAGTGTATGCTGTGACATTAATTCTTTTTTTTTTTTTTTTTTTTTTTTTTGTGGTGCCGGGGATCAAACTCAGGCCCTTGTGCTTGCAAGGCAAGCACTCTAATCACTGAGCTAAATCCCCAGCCAAATTCTAACAGGTCTAGAATTAGCCCAGGCTATTTTACTACAGTTCCTTCATCACACTAGTCCCACATCAAGACACGAAACATACGGATTAATGCTATGGCTTGTAACCTCGTGTCTTGAAGCAATTCAAGGTAGTTCATACCAGCTTCTCGGTTTTACGTATTGGTATCTGTGAGACTGATGATTTGCACCTGGTCTCAGTGTGCCACTAGACCTGCTGGGCTTCAGAGAAAGGAAGCCAAAAAGTGGCCTGGGAAGAGGCCAGGATAAAAAACCATCAGCCTGCAATCCAGAAAGCAACAGTGCACCCTAGAACAAGTTAGCCACCTGTCGTCCTGAAGCTGTGGGGACCTTGACGTCGTCCCCACAACCCAGGGTTGTGCTGGCTGCTGGGCAGGTTTAGGCTGCAGTGAGCTCACAGCTTGGTCTGGCAGGGCAGGCGCAGCCAGGGACACACGGGTGTGCAAGGTGAAGGGCCCTTACCTAGCAGGGAGGAGTTGGGGAGATGGAGGAAGAAGCCAAGGCCTGTGGGAAGACAGCATCCCTTCCGCCCCAGGCAGGCCTCACTGCCTCCACCTTCCTGTCAGGTTGGAAGTTCGCTTGTATGACACATTTGGGAAAAGCCCGGAAAACACACTCCTTCCTGGAGCTGGGACATAGTAAAAAGAACTGTTGGAAATGACCGTCATGGCTGAACCCAAACTCTGTCCCAAATCAGGATGGAAAATTTGTAACTCAGTCTTTACACCTCGGCTTCTCCTTTGTTGTCAACAACACCAGCATTTTTTTTTCCAGTACTCAAGATCACCCCCGGGGCCTTCACACTGAGCTACAACTGCAGCCCTTTCTTAGTTTCTCTTTTTTTTTCTTAGCTTCTCTTTTGAGACAGGGTCTCACTAAATTGCTCAAGCTGGGATCCAAAGTACTGGGCTTACACGTGTGTGCCACCACGCCTAGCTGCCCCAGCACTTTAAACGTGTGTTTTTCAGTATTTACTCTGCTATTTATTTCAAGCTAGAATATGGCCTGAAAATCCAGCAAAATATTTTTTTAAATAGCAATTCAGACTCCATTTCGGACTCCTTAGTTCTAAGGTGTTCCAGGTATGTCTCTGGTTCTTCGTCCAAATGCCAAAAGTATGTCCTGTCACAGCCCTTACAGAGAGGGGCAGCAGGATATTGTGTTCACCTTTTCTGCCCTCTGGAACAGCCACATGGGTTTTCTTGCCACAGCCTTGGCCCTTCTCCAACAGCATCTGGCTCACTGCCTCAGGCTTCCTGAAGACAACAGGAGACACCCAGCCTCTGGGACTGCCACCTCCTTTTTCCTGGTGGCTTTTGCAGGGGGAGGCCAGGACCCAGATCCTGGTATTGGAATCTCACTCCCAGACCCCTGGCAAGGCCCTGGCTGAGCAGCTCTCCTTTCCAATAAAGCTGTCTGGTTACACTGTTTGGCAGGCACATTTCTCAGTACAAATTCCCAGATTAGTATTCTGCACCAGCCATCAGCTGCTTGTAAATTTAGATAGCACAAGTCCATCCCTAGACTGGAGCACTCCTGGGGAAGCCAGCAAGACAAAGTTTCTTAGTGCTCAAGCTTGAGAAAGGAATCCTAGACCCTTTCAGAATTAGGCCCCAGGCACATGGGGGGGGGGGGCTTGCTGATGCAGCCAGCTGGTTTCTTTACTGCCCCACTACTGCAACAGGAAGAGTCCAAGAAATGATTCTGAAATACAGAACCCTGCCAGGGAAGGCGGATTTGTACAAGGGCCCCCAGGGAGGGTTCTAGGCCAAGTATAAAGGGCATGCAAGCATATGGTATGTGGTGGGGTGGTCAATGGCAAGAAAGAAAATGCAGAATAGCAGAGTACTTAAGAACATGGGCTCTGCCTGTTCTGGGTCTCAAGCCAGTCTCTTACAAGTCATGAGATGCTGAGAAAGCTCATTATTAACCCCTCTGAAGCTCAGTTTCCTCATTTGTAAAATGAGATAATAGCATGCATCACTATGTTATGGATACTAAATGAGACATCACCAAAGATTTAGTGCAGTGCCCAGCACATAGGAAGCACTCAGCAGATGTCACCTAACTCTAGAGGAGAGACTGAGGTCAAGAAGGTTCCAGCAGGAAAGAATGGTGAAGGGAGATGAGAAGGATTCAGATAGACTTCACACAATTCCCACTCTTTCCTAAGGCCAGCCTTAAGTATTTTAGGTGTTTAACAAGAAACATATTTGTTTGCATGATTTTTTGATTTCCCTGTCATTTCTGGTTTCTAGTCCCAGCTCTGTCCTGGTTTAGCTATGTAACTATGGGTAAGGCTCCTAATATCCCTCTGCCTCAGTTTCGTCAAATGTGAGAGAAGGTGTTCTGTGGAAAACTGTCAAGGTCATTCCAAGTCTAACATTCTGGTTTTATCTTACTTTCTTATCTTTTAGGGGGTATACAGATTGAATTATGCCTCCCAAAAAGATATGTTGAAGTCTTAACCCCCAGTACCTGTAAGTGTGACCTTATTTGGAAATAACTCCAATGTAAACAAGTTAAGATGAGGCCATTATGCTGGGCCTTAAACTAATATGGCTAGTGTCCTTATAAGAAGTGTAAAAGATAACCAAAGACACACAAGGAGAAGCTGGCCATGTGATGTTAGAGGCAGATACTGGCCTGCTTTATCTACAGGCCAAGAAATTTTAACAATTGCCAAAAAACAATAGAAGCTAGGAAGGCAGAAAAAGGATTCTCCCCTACAGTTTTCGGAGAGAGCAGGCCCCTAAGACACCTTGATTTTGAACATCTAGCCCCCAGAATTATGAGGCAATAAATTTCAGTTGTTTTAAAGCAATCCTATTTGTGGTTCTTTGTGGTGGTGTCCCCAGAAGACTAATCTATAAAGTTTTCCCAAAACCATACCTATCTTGTGCTATTGAACTGTTGCTTCCAAGCGTCCTACCTGCTTTGATATGTCCATTTCCAATTAAAGAAAGTTTAAGCACAACATTTTAAATTCCTGACTTAGCAATTTCACTGAATGATAAAAATCAGTGCATGGTATACCAGATATTTGGAAAAATGTAAATTGCCAGAAGATTATAGCAATAGCCATATTAATTAACATGTCTTGAGAAAGGTCATGCATGTCAATCAACTAATTAGAATCATACAATCAAACGAATAAAGAGTACTTCCTGGGGGATATAAAATAAATAAGTAAGTACAATACTTTCGTTAGAGTTGGCTGTGGTCCTTTGAACCTATTTGAGTGCTAGAAATTGATGTTTGAATGAAGTGGCTTTGTAGTTTAGATTTGATATTCAGAAGAGATTTAAAGACCATTAAAGAAAAGTACTTTAAAAAGTATTGCGTGGGTTTGGGGGTGCAGCTCAGTGGTAGAGCTCATGTTTAGAATGTATGAGGCCCTGGGCTCCATCTCCAGCACCAAAAAGAAAGGATTGTGTGTTTGAAAAATGCAATGGTGCTTATGATGCTATGTGAAGAAAATGAGCTGTAACTCACTTCAAATCTTGAAGAAAAGAATGTTTTAAAGACTTATTTCCGTATTCCTATGAGACATGAAAAATTCTCAAAAGTTCAGAGGAGGAGTGGAGATACAGCTCAGTGGTAGAGCACTTGGTGAGCATGCATGAGGTCCCAGGGTCCATCCCAAGCAATGCAAAAGCAAAAAAAAAAAAAAAAAAAAAATGCACTGGGTCCTACATCAGGGGCTGTTAAACTATAACTCACAGACCAAATCCATAACTCCACTGTTTTTGGATAACCTTTGTTTAAATGGTTGGGAAGAAATCAAAAAGAGAATATTTTGTGACACATGAAAATTACATGAAATGCAAATTTCCATGTCTGTAATGAAGTTTTAATGGAACACGGCCTCCCTGGCTCATTCATCTGTGTACTGTCTATGGCTGTTTATACCATATTAGTGAGTTTCCCATTGCTGTGTAACAAATTATCACAACTTTACTGGCTTAATACAACACAAACTTATTACCTCCCAGTTTCTGTAGCTCAGAAGTCTGGGCAGGATTAACCAGGCTCTCGGTTTGGGGTCTTAGCGGGCCAAAATCAAAGGCTTAGCTGGGGTGGCAATCAGCTGAGGCTCAAAATCCTCTTTCACACTCACACGGTTGTTGCCAGAATTCAGGGCCTTGCAGTGGTAGGGCTGAGGCTCCAAACCTCCTACTGTCCATCAGCCCAGGGCCATGGTCAGACACTAGCGACTGCCTACCTTCAGTGCCACGTGGCTCTTTTATCATCAAAGTCAGCAACACAGAGTCTCCCTCACATTAAATATCTTTAACACTTTGAATCTCTCTGGCTGGGAAAAGCCCCGTTCTTTTTAAAGGCTCACTTGACTAAGTGAAACCTACCAAGGGTTATATCTGTATCTTCAGGTCCACTGACTTTGGACCTAATTACATCTCCAAAATCCCCTCACAACAGCGCCTGAATTGTTGTTTGAATAACCGAGATAAAGTATGTTTACTTTGGGAGACAGGAATTTGGGCCAGAATGCATTCCATGCTGCATTTGCTCTACAATGGCAGGCTTGAGGAGTTGCAACAGAAACAAGCTGGGCATGGTGGACACAAGCCTATAGTCCCAGCACTCTGGGGGACTGAGGCAGGAGGATTACAGATTCAAGGCTAACCTGGGCAACTTTACAAGTTTGCAAGATCTTGCCTCAAGATAAAGAATTAAAAAGTACTGGGGGCGTAGTTCAGTGTGAAGGCCCTGGGTTCAATCACCAGTACCACCACCAAACAAAAGAATCCATATGGCCACAAAGCTGAAAACACTTGCTATTTTGTCCTTTACGGAAAAAGTTTTCTGACTTCTGTCCCAAATTTAGCTCAATTTCAAACTCACTATTTGTATGGTCCCTGTTCAGCAAAACACCCTAAATCTAGGAAAGAGACTATAAGGGTAAGAAAATACTAGCCAGCAGCTGCCAAACTGTTTAAACACTTTAAAACACACACACACTCATGCATGTACGCACACACACACACAAATAAGTGATATTGAACTAATGATATTCTTCAAATAAATCATTCCAATTACACGCCAAGGGAATAATAAAATATATCATCCCATGACTACTATCTGTCTTTACCAAATCCTAATATATTTGCTTCTTTTTGAAGTAATAAAGAACATACAATTGAAGTACATAGATCCCATGCCGCTCCCTTCCACTCCAGAGGTAACAACAATCATTTGACCACATATTCATCCATCAACAACACATGGCTCTTTGCCATGTTCTGAAACTTAACATAAATAGAATTACACAACTCGTACTCTGCAATTTGCTTCTTTTACCCAGTGTGTTTTTGAAATCCTCCCACAGCAATGTGTATAGTTATAATTTGTTCATTTTTACTGCCATAGAATATCCCATGTTATGAATATACCTTGGTTTATTTTTCTGTTCTACTGGTGATATATATTTGGGTTATATCCAGTCATTTGCTATTATGAATAATGCTGCTATAAAAATTCTTGTATAGTCTCTTGACTTGAATATGAAAACAATATCTCTAACATATCCGCCTGGAAGTAGAATTCTGGGTCTCAGAATATGTGCATCTTTATTAGAAGGTACCAAATTCTTCCCCAAAATTGTTGTTCCAATTTGTCATCCAATGAACAATGAACAGGTCCATTTTCCCCAACTCCTTACCAATAATTAGCAGGCTTTTAATTTTTGCCAATCACTTGGGTATGAAGTGGTGGCTTTATTATTGTTTAATTTTGCATTTTTCTAATTGGAAATAATATTAAACATCTTTACATGTTTCTATTGTCCCTTCAGTTTTCCTCGTCTGTGAACAGCCTGTTAATACCCTTGACAATTTTCTTTTGGGGCCATTTGTTAGTTTTTAATTGATCTGAACTTCTTTGCATGCTATAAATACTGATCTTTTACTATTTATATTTATTCATTCATTCAACAAGTATTTCTTTAGTATATGCTATGTGCCAGGCATTGAGGATCAAAGAATATGACAACCAGCAAAACAAAGTGAGCATGAATTTTAGTGCAGGCACAGACAATAAGTAAGAGAGCAAATAAATACAGACAGTCAGGTAGCGTACAGAGGAAAAGGCTGAAGTGATGGTGGTAGTTTTCAATGAGTTGGTCAAGGAAGGCTACTCTGAGAAGGGGACATTTGGACAGAGACATTAGGTGAACTGAAGGAGAGAGACAAATGTATATTTGGATGTAGATTGTTGATTGTTTAAGCACAGGATGAAGTACAAAGGGTCTGAGGCAGGAGGAAGCATGTTGCAAATAACTTTTCCTACCTTGTGGCTTATGTTTTCATTTTGTTTATGATTTATTTTCTTATACACAAGTTTTAAATTTTAATGTAAAATTAATCAAGGTTTTATTTATGATTTATCAATTTGTATGTTGTTCATGAAATCCTTACTACAAGGTCATAAAGATATTTGTGTGTGTTATTTTCCAAAATCTTTCAAACACTTGCCACATTTAGGTCATAAAACCATTTTTGTATATAATGTGAGGTTGAGATATAATATTAATTTTTCTATGTGGATAAACAATGGTTCTAACAATATTTATTAAATAAACCCTTTGACTACTGCTCATGTATCCAGTTTCCATTTATGTATGCATCTCTTCATGGACTCTCTAGACTCTCTAGACTCTCTATATTCTATTTCCCTGCCCTATTTGTTTGGCGCACTGTCTTAATTACTGTATTTTATAGGAAGTGTCGACGTCTAGTAGAGCATATCATGTTGTTTAATATTGCCTTGCCTAGTCTTGGTCCCAGCTGGAATTTTAATTGGAATTGCATCAAATCTCTAAATGAATTTGGGGAAATTAGACATCATTGTATTAAGTCATCTTCCTATATATGCACATATTTTATCCCTCCATAAACTTAGGCTTTCTTTACTGTCATCCAATGAAGATTTATACTCTTTTCCACGTAGGTCTTGCACATCTTTTCTTAGATTTATTCCTAGGTGTCTTTTAGTTTCTGTTGTTCTTGTAAGCTCTAATTGTCACAGTATTAAAATTCTGTATTGCTCTTATGTCCTCAAAACTTGCTAACTATTCTTTCTTGTTTCGCTGAGAACAGAGTGCAAGGGGGTAATGGTGGATACAGGAAGACTTGTTGGGAGACAATTTCAATAATGTGGATAAGAGAAGACAAATGTCTAAAGAGAAAAAGAGTGCTGAGTATGACTACAAGATGTTTGGCCTAAGTTGTGAAACAACATGAACCATCTATTGGTAGACACAGGGAAGACTGGGGAGCATCAGATTTGGCAGGGAAGGTCAGGGGTTTGGTTTAAAACAATTTATGCTTAAAATGCTCATGAGATGTCCACACGAACCTTTTTCTTTCTTTCTTCCTTTCTTTTTTTTTTTTTTTTTTTGGTGCTGGGGCTTGAACTCAGGGCCTTGCACAGGCTAAGCAAGCCCTCTAACCACTGAGCTAAATCCCCAACCCCAACATGAACCTTTTAAGGAGTCTCCTGGGTGTGAGAATCCAGGGTTCAGGGGAGAATTCAAGGCTGGAATGGTTTTTTGAGAGGAGGGTTGTTTGTTTGTTTTGTGGCACTGCAGATTGAACCCAGGAATGATTTACCAGTAAGCATCTCCATTCCTCCTAGGATGGTCTCGAACTTGTGACCTCTTGCCTCAACCTCCTGAGCAGCTGGGAGGCGTACACCACCATACCCAGCTATATATTTGAGAATCATCTGAACATAGATGACACTTAATGCCATGAGACTAGGTTACCATGGAAATCAGTTTAAATAGAGAAAAGGCTCAAGGACTGAGCCTGGAGCACGACAATATTTTAGAAGTCATGGAGATGAGGAAGAAAAGGAGACTGAAAAAGTGTCAGCTCCTGAACCAATTCACTGCAGGGACCCTGATAAAGCTAAATCGCTGAAGCCACAAAGCTAAGGAATAGACAGAAAGGATTCCCTCCAAGGTACTGCTACCTTGTAAAGTCTGACTAAGTAGTTAGATATCTCTTTGATATATTTTTAAAATTTATTTATTTATTAGTAGTACATGTTTGCAATTCATGGAGCGTACAGTCATCTTGGGAGTGATTACATGTACACATTACAGCTTGTTTCTCTTTTGTTTAATCCCCTTCCCTTTCCTCCCCTCCCCCTCCCCCACCAGTTCCCCCCTCCCCTTTTTCATACTTGTTGATATTGTCTTAGCTCATGTTATGCCATATAGTGTTCACATTAATTGGAGTTATTAAGCTCCTGCACATGGCATATCTTTATTCTTATTTCTCCTTCCCCTCTTCCTCTCTCCTTGTATGCAAATTATATGTAAAATAGCAGCTGTATGACAATATTGAGGTAGCTATAGCTAGTATCTGGTTTGGGGACATTAAGCACCAGACCCGTGCATGCCACATTTGCAGGACGATCTCAGCCCTGTGACCATCCGACCAGGCCTTCAGGCCAACCTTGAAGCATACTCATCAGGGACATGAAAAGTACTCCCAGTGCCCCACTGGCAAAGGACTACATGGCTCCGTGCAACCAGCAGCTGCTACTTTCACTGCTGCTGTCAACACTGGCGATCTAGTAATAAAAGAGCATTTTACAGTGCAACACATGTGACTTTATCAGCAGGTTGGGGTGAAGGAGAGGGTTAAATCAGGCTTAACACTCCAGACCTGAGATGGGTTAAATCCCAAAGCCTCACTCGTCTCCTCAGGACCTTGTAGCTACATCCTACTGTGATTGACACCTCCTGTACGCTGTAGCCTTTCAACTGCAGGCTGTTCATTCACGCAGCTCCCCACTGCTACAGGCCAAGAAGTGGGACTGGAGCTCAACTTGCTTCCCAAGACCACTTTCTGATCTCTGCTCCTCCTCACTCCTGAGAAGGCTCTAGTTCGTCTTTGGCTCATACCATCAAGTTTTGTCACCTCTTCCCCATCCTGCTGGCAGTCTTCTGTCACCTTCCTTCTCACTACCCTCATTCACAAAGACTTTAGTTCTCAGCTCATGGTCTGTCTGACCTCTTTGTCCCAACTTCTGTCGTTCTCAGTGACTCCAACATTCACCCAACAACCTTTCCTCTCATTTCCTTGATCTGCCCAGTGCCATCTCGGGAAGCACTTCAAACCCAGAGCACCAGCACTGGACCTTGTATTTTAGAAGTCCCTGGACTTTAGTGCATTCTTTTCACTGGCACATCAATATATGATTTTCAGAAACTGAAAAGTCTTCCGTACTCGAAATATGTAAAAGTGTGTATAAATTTTATTGGGAATTGGGTCTGTGCATCATTCTTTTCTATTTTGTCCTCTGTTGAACTCACTATGAGTCGGTGGTTACAAATGGGATTTTAAAGTACAACAGTGGATAAAGAATACAAATCAACAATATGTATACTCTAAGTTATTCACAGTGACATTACATATAATTGCAAAATATTGGAAACAATATAAATGTCCATTCATAGAAGTATGTTGAGTAAACTATGGTACATCCATACAAAGGAATACTATGTAGTTGTTTAAAAAAAAAGAGTGAAAAAATTCTCTATGAACTGAAGTGGAGTGACTTCCAAAATAAAGTGTACAAAAAAAATAAAATAAAGTGTACAGCAAAAAAGGAAAATACCAATAATGTGTCTATAAAATTCTACCTTTGGGCTGGGGATTTAGCTCAGTGCTTAGAGTGTTTTCCTCGCAAGCATGAGGCCCTGAGTTCGATTCTCGATACTAAAAAAAAAATAAAATAAAATTATACCTTTTATGTAATAAAGAAAGAAAAACATTTTCATAGAAACATCTGTGCATGCATGTTCATAGCCACTTCATTCATTATATTCAAAAACCACAATCAGCCCAAATGTCCATCAACAGATAAATGGATGCTATGGTTTGAATGTTCTCTACAAAATACAGATATTGCCAACATGATGATATTATGAGGTGGAGCACTTAAGAGGTGATTAAACCATCAGAACTTCTTCCAGGTTAATGGGGTTGGGTTCCTTATATGGAAAAGTCTTCCAGCAGGATTTGGTTAGTGAGCCTTTCTACCTTCTGCCACCTGAGGGCGTGGCAAGAAAGTCCTTAGGCAACACAACCTGCTGGCGCCTTGATCTTGTACTTCCCAGCCTCCAGAACTGTAAGAGATAAATTTCTCTTATTTATAAATTATCCTGTCCAAGGTATTTTTTGTAGCAGTACAAATGGGCTAAGACAATAGGTAAATAAATGTGGTACAGTCATACCATGGAATATATTCAGCAATACAAAAAAAGAAACCACTGACAAAACAACGTGGATACATTTCAAAGGGATTACACTGAGTGAAGGAACCCATAGACTGCCACCAAAAGGCGAAGGCACAGGGACAGAGAACAGGTCTGTGGTTGTCTGGAATGGAGTCAAAGGAGGCCTGGACTAGCACATGAGAATTTGAGGAGCTCTGGAAACAGCTCTTTACCCTGATTGAGGTAGCAGTCACAGAAATCTACACGTGTTTAAACTCCTAGAAGTCTACAGCAAAACAAAATAATTTTACTGTGCAAATATTGCAAACAGTGTACAGCTGAAATTTGAGGTAAGAATGTGATGTGTTTATCACAGAAATAAAATAAAACATTCAAAAAATTGTATTAACAATGCACTAGTCAGCTTTCCCATTGCTGGGACAAAATACCTGACACCCACGATTTAAAGGAGGAGAGATTTATTTTAACTCATGGTTTGAGTCCATGGCCATTTGGCTCCAAGGCAGAAACATCATGGTGAAAGAGTATGGCAGAGGAAAGCTGATCACCTCAGCCAGGAAGCAGAGCACAGAGATCTAGAGGAGTCAGTGACTAGATATAGTCCATGAGTTCACGCTCCCATGAACCACTTTCTCCAACTAAGCCCCACCTTCTAAAAGCCTATTCAGCTATGAACTCATCAATGTGTTAACCCACCCATAAGGTTAGTGCCCTCACAAGCTCATTACTGCTTCAGGAGTCTCTAAATTCAGTCAATTTGTTAATCAAGATTAACTAGCACAAACAACAACAAGATCCTGAATAACTAGAGCAATCTGGAGCAAAAAATAAATCAGGAGGCATTAAATTATCTGTCTTCAAAACATGCTACAAAGCTATAGTAACCTAAACAGCATAGTACTGGCATAAAGACAGAGACATAGACCAATGGAACAGAATAGAGAACCTAGAAATAAGTCCACCTATTTATAGCCAACTGATTTCCAACAAAGGCAGCAAGAACCTACAATAGGGAAAGGAAAGTCTCATCAATACATAGTGCTGGGAAATAAAACTGGGTATTCAGATACAGAAGAAAGAAAATAGACCCCCAACTCTTGCCACATACAAAAATCAAGTCAAAATCAGTCAAAGATTTAAATAAATGTAAGACTCAAGCTATGAAACTACTAGAAGAAAATACCTAGGAAATGCTTCAGGACAATGAAATGGGTGAGGATTTTTTTGATATGACCACAAAAGCACAGGTGACAAAAGAAAAAATTTGATAAATGGAATAGTGTAAAACTAAAAAACTTCTGCACAGCAAAGGCAACCCCCAGGAGAATGAAGGGGCTGCCCACAGAATGGGAGAAAATATTCACAAAGTATTCATCCAACAAGCAATTAATACCAACAATAATAATGATAATAAACAATCCAGTTAAAATGGGCAAATGAGGAAGCCAGGTATGGTGGCATATGCTTGTAATTCCAGCATTCGGGAGGCTGAGGCAGGAGGATCACAAGTTCAAGCCCATCCCAGGCTATGTACTGAGTATAAGCCTGGTCTGGACTACGTAGCAATGGGGACACAATGAGGAACAAGAGCTAACAGCTGTAACTGAGAGACAAAATCCCTTCCCTTGTGCATCTGACATTCTGGCAGGGGGAAAGAGATAATAAACCAATAAAAAAGGAAAATAGTAAATAGGGATAAAAGCCATCCAAAGATGTGAAATGGGGCCAAGTAGTAGAGTGATGGGACTCTGTAGATTGCATGTCCGGGCCCGCCCTCTGGGAGGAGGTAATGTCCAAGCTGCGTTCTGGGTGACGACAGGGAACCAGATCCACAAACATCGGGGCCAGAACATTCCAAGCAGAGGCAGCAGCTCAAGCAGTGGTTCTCAGCGGGAATGACACTGCCTTCTAGTGGGCATTTTGAGAAGGGGCGTTGTCACAAGGATTGGAGTATTTGGTGGCATTTAACTGGCAAAGGCCCGGATGCTGCACATCTGGCAAGGACAAGACAGTCCTGCTTTCTTCATGGCTTTTGAAGATTCCACTGGCCTTTCACATTGGTGGAAAATCTGTTCACAACGATCTGAGTTGAGAACTTAATTTACTCCTAAACACAAAATATGTTCTGCACAGTGTTCGTGTACATGGCATTGTCCAGGAACGCATGGACCATGTAAATAGAAGTAAGATTATATTTTGTTCCATTTACAACTTCATCGAGCATTGTTTGCCATTTAAAAAAAAACACCTCACCAAGGCAAGGCAGTGTCACAGAAAACACTGCATGTGATGGGAATGTGTCCAAGAAAAATGATGGAGGAGACAGTGTTTTTAAATCAGCAAGGCAGGGGCTGGGGATTTAGCACAGTGGTTAGAGCATTTGCCTAGCAAGCACAAGGCCCTGAGTTCCATCCCTCGCATCAAATCAATCAATCAATCAATCAAAATAAATCAATAAGGCAGGGCCATAATAAAAAGAGACAAAAGCAAACAGCATGAAATGCGGAATCATGCGTCCTGGTTTCCTCCCCCAAAGATAACCTCGTGATCAAGTTTCTTGGTACCCTTCCAGAGATAAGATTTTATTTGTATTTTCAAGAAAGGAAAGAAGAAAGAATGAGAAGAAGGAAGAGAGGGAGGGAAAGATAGAAGGAAAGGAACAAAGGAAAAGAGGAAGGGGAGAGGAAGGAAAAGAAAGTAACTCCACACAAATGAATGTTTACTTAAGCACAAAAAAAGGTTAGGAAATACGCACACCCACACGCCAAGGTCTCAGCTGTGGTTACTTCAGAGCATGAATAAGCAGTCTTCACTTTCCTTAATACACTCCTGTACTGTTTGTACAGGTGGGGCTTGGTCAGAGAAGGCCAGTAACTGAGGGGTGTGACCTGGAAGGATATGTCCTTATCCCTGGCTCCTCCCTTCTCACCCTCTTTCTCTCTCTCTGCTTCCTGGCTGCCATGAGTTGAGCAGCTTTCTCCCACCATAACCCTCCACCACGCTGTTCCAGCCTCAGAATGTGCTCACCACGGACTGAATCCTCTGAAACAGTAGCCAAAATAAACCTCTCCTCTTTGAAATTGCAGGTTTCCAGTATTTTGTCTCAATGATGAGAAAGTGAATAATGTCATTTACTGACTGCCTCTTTTCCTTTCAAATGTTTTATTAGTCTATTTTTGTGATGCATAATGAATGTATTTATCATGGAATATTAGTGCATATACATCTTGTATATTGATCCTTTTTACTTCCTCTTCCCCTCCCTTGCCTTCCTGACTCCCCCCCCAATCTCTTTCTCATCTCCCTGTTTACTGTCATCTTTATTTTGCTCTTCAAATTATTTATACTGTGAGTTTCTCAATACAAGAGAAACCGTGTGATATTTAACCTTCTGTGTCTGATTGATTTCACTTAGCATTATGAACTTGAGGTGCATCCATCTTCCTACAAATGACTCATTTATCCTTCTTTTTGGCTGAATAGTACTCCATGATATACCACACTTTATTTATTCATCTGCTGATGGCATATAGGTCTCTTCTTTTCAACATTTTGCAAAGTTGGAGCGCTTAATGGTGCTCTTCACAGACTTTTCAACAAATATGAAAAAGCATAAGATTAGTTTGAATCTGCTAGTCACAGTGCAAATACTGGATACCTTAGGTCAGTGATGGTGAACATTTTAGAGCTTTCAGTGGTACAAGCAGCCCACTTCAGCACGCATGCCATAGGTTCACCACCACTGCCTCAGGTGATTTATTTATGCTTAAACTCAATATACAGGGCCAGGGATGTAGCACAGCAGTATCATGCTCACCTAGCTCTCACAGGGGCCTGAGTTCAATCTCCAACATGAGCCAAAAAGAAAAAAATATATATATAGTATTCAATGAGTAGCAAATGAATGAGACTCGATAAAATATGAACACATCTTGCTAGCACATATTCATGAAAACATAAAAGCCATCAAATATATACTCTGCTGTTATTCATTTTACTGTTCAACATATCTGTAGAGAAAAAATATGCCAAAATATACTTTCGAGGTTAAAATAAACCATCAGCTCATCATCTTTCTTGGCCTATAGCTAGGAAGACTTAAAATGGCTCTTCTTGCCTCTGACTCATTTGAACATTTGATTTGTGCAGAAGACAGAAAGAAAGACAGTGCTAAAGAAAAGGGTATGCCTAGTCGCCAAGACAGGAGCAACTGATGCCCTCACACAAGTTGCCTTAAAACAAAACCAAATGGCCATGCACAGTGGTACACGCCTGTAATCCCAGCACCCTGGAAGGCTGAGGCAGGAGGATCAAAAGTTTGAGTCCAACCTGGACATTTTACCAATTTAACATGACCCTGTCTCAAAATTAAAAAAAAGAGCTGGGGATGTGAAGGCCCTGAATCCAATCCCCAGTATCAGGGAGGAAAAAAAAAAACACAATTCAGTTGATTCAATCTTACATAATGGACTGTTGCTTCAACTGTCCCTGTCCCGTGGTGCCACTCCCTGAAGGAGGTTTGGGCCAGGACTGAGGAACTAGTACCTGAAAGATTCTTTCTATACTCAGTACTGGGGTTTTAACACAGGGCCTTTACACTGAGCTGCATCCGCAGCCCTTTTATTGAGTCAGGGTCTTGCTAAGTTGCTAAACTGCTTAGGCTGGGCTTGAATTTTTGATCCTCCTGTCTCAGGCTTCCAGAGTTCTGAGATCACAGGCATGTGTCACCATGCCCAGCCGGTTCAAGTCCTTTTCAAGTCCATTGTTCTCTGATGTTCAGAGTTATGAACCTACTTTCTCCAACTTCCCGCAGCCATAAAGTTAACTTACAGCAAGAGAGTAGAATATGTGAAACATGAAAAGCAAGCATTCTCCAATTGCTGAGAGCAGTGCAAGGATTCCAGAACTAAAACAAATTCTCCCAACCGAAACTCTGCAATGCCTCTTAGAAAAGGTTCCTTTATTTCTTCGTGTTGGAAACGTTGGAAATCTTGTCTTTCTGCTATTTCAAAATATACAGTAAAATAGTGTAAATGTTTGAAGCAATGGATATGCTAATTACCCTGATCTGATTACTGTACATTGTATGTGTCAAAATCACACTGTACCCCATGAATACAATTATGTGTTAGTTAAATATATGTGTGTGTGCTTAAAAATGAAATTTCCTTTATCATCATGTGTTAGTAAATGTAGAAAATATACAAGTGTAAAAGCAACTACATACCTGGGATGTCTTGCTCATACTAACAGACTATCCCTTTCCTTATAATTATTAGTATTGAAAAAGAGACAGAAATTAAAGTGGAAGTCTTTTTTAAAACTTATTGAAATCTTTCTTCGCTTCTAGCCACGCCACTGTTAACCCTTTTTGACCTCTATTATTCTCTCAGCAACAGAACCACCGAAAATATCCCTACTGGAGTTACAGTTTGCAGCGCTAGTGGACAGTGGCCAAAAATGGACCTAGATTTGAACCTTGACTCTACCTTGTAGTAGTCGTGTGACCTTGAGCAAGTCAGCATCTCTTTGTCTTAATTTTCCTCCAATGTCTAACCATAACTAACACATATATACTGCTTATCTGTCCCTGTCTGTCATTGTTCGTTTAATCCTTACAACAACCCATAGGAGGAAGAAAGTATAATCTCCATTTTACAGACAAAGCAACTGGAGCACAGAGAGGCTGAGTGATTTCCCCGAGGTCACACAGCTGGAAAGGTACAGAGCCCAGACTCGAAGGCAGATTCCAGAGTGCAGGTTCCAACCACCACACCGCCAGCTCCTCCGAATGAGCCCATATCCACGAAACGCTGTTTGGGGATTCACTGAGATGATGTATGTCAAGCCCAGTACTTGTCGAGTGTTGGATAGGTAGTAGCTGGGGTTGTTAAAGGTTTGTCCATTCTGCAGGGAACAATCTTCCAGGCTTTTTCTTTGGGCAGAAAAAGAGGTGAAGGGAAAGGAGGCGAAAAGAGCCAGGGGCGGCCAGCGGCGGAAGAGGGCGAGGTGGAATGGGAAAAGTGAGAAACAAACGGGGCCAACAAGAAGAGAGGCAGAGTGATCGCCAAGTATCAGGAAGCATGAAGAGACTGACTCCCGGGTGACCAAGACTGAACACGGACCCCAGAGCTCTGCCGCTCGAAGCGCATACACACCATCCACCCGGAGGCCTCGACCCCACCCCCAGCCCCAGGGCCCCGCTCGGGCGTGCACCCGCCCGGCCTCCCGCGGGTCCGCCCCGTGCCGGGCGGGGCCTGGCCCGCCGCTGCTGCCCCCGGCCAGCCGGCGAGCCCCAGGCCAGAGCCACGCGGTCTTCCGCGCCGGCCGGCCGGCCGGGCCTCGATGGCTACGTGGAGGCGGGACGGCCGGCTGACCGGCAGCCAGCGGCTGCTGTGCGCGGGGCTGGCGGGGGCGCTCAGCCTCAGCCTCACCGCGCCCCTGGAGCTCGCCACCGTGCTGGCCCAGGTCGGCGTCGCGCGAGGCCACGCCCGGGGGCCGTGGGCCGCCGCGTTCCGGGTGTGGCGGGCCGAGGGGCCCCGGGCCCTGTGGAAGGGGAACGCGGTGGCGTGCCTGCGCCTCTGCCCCTGCAGCGCCGTGCAGCTCGCCGCCTACCGCAAGTAAGAGCCGGCGGCCCGCAGGGCGGGGTCGGGTGGGGTGGGGGTCGGCCACCTCCGTCGGGGCACTGTGGTGGGGACGACCCCTTCCGCATCACGTGGGGGCTCCTCCCGCAGCGGGTCTGCGGGGCCACGCTTGGGGCACCAAAGCTCAGTCCCAGCACTTTTCACGCGCGCTTGAGATTCCTGCCCTGCAAGGTGCAATTTTGTGGCACGCAGCACTGGCCCCTGAGAGCGGCTTTCGGAGCTGGACGGGACGGGAGGTTTGGGAGCCAAAGGAGATCTGGAGGAAAGGAATGAAGCGATCTCCAGAGGGTCACTCCCATCGTCCATCAACCTTCGAAGTTTTGCTTTCCCTGACTTAGGAGGAGATCCTCCTGGCGGTGTGTGTATGTGTCTGTGTGACCGGTGCCCCAAGAAGAGAGTGCTTGGTGGTCGGGGAGGGACCAGTCCATTGCCTGAAAATGGCCACACATTTTTGCCCACCCAGTCTAATCGAGACTTAAATTTGGAGTTCTTTAGAGGTTGTAGATCCCCCTCGCCAACCTTGGAAATGTCCCCTCACCCTCGTTCTTCACCTCATCCTTAAACTTCCCACTTGCCTCATTCTTTGGGCTTTTCCCACCTTCTCTCACATCCTCAGCTGCTCCTCAGGAAAAGATCGAAGGATACAAAGACGAGATGAGGCTGAAAGCTTCCTCAGGGCTCAGAGATATTTGCATTGGAACCAGAAGGGAAGCCTAAAAGAAGAAATGGAAATAATGACATTTCAGGAAGAGGACCCGTTTTTCTATTTGGGAAGCTAGTCTCTGCGTCCTTCATTTGATGGGCACGGTGCCAACTCTGAAAAATGGCCTTGGCCCTGAATCAGCCCACAGAGTAAGGGGAACTAGTCAGTCTTTTGCCCACACACTAGGGATGGCCTCCAGGGCCTTACACAGGCTAGGCAAGGCTTTACAACTGAACTACACCCCTGGCCTCAAGAGCTGGTCAGCTTTGACCAGATAGTCCAGCCTCGGCAGCTAACAGTCAAAGGATTTTGCCTTGATGCTATGACTTGGAAAGCGACAGCTGGAAATCTCTCTCACCTGGCAGCTTGACAAGCTGAATAAAATTACCCTATCAGACTCCTAGGCCAGTGCCCCTTTCACTTCCGCCTGGGAGAATTCCTTTCTCTTTCTTTGGGGAGGAATCATGGGTAGGATCATGTGACATTTCTGTCAAGGCTATCTTCCTTCCCCAGTTCCCCTTGCCCTCAGCAACATCTGCCCAGCAGTCTGAGTTTGAATGACTCAGTTTTCCTCACTTCACCCTCTTCTCCACAAAGTGGTAAGGAAGTCTTTTTTTGGCCAGGCTAGATTGTGTGCCAAGGAAGGGTGGGCAGAGCTTCAAAGGCAGATTCGAGTATCTTGGTTTTCTACTAACCATCTAGCACACAGACATCAGTAGATTTTTACAACTCTTGCATTTTTCCCTTTAAGGTCCATAGGGCAGGAAGTACTATGCCTATTTTACAGATGCAGAATTGGACTCAGACTGTTACACCACTTGTCAGCAACAGAGCTGAGTATTACCACCTGGCCTTCTGACTCCAAATCGCATGCTCTTTTATTATGTTATGCCACCTTTCTTTCTGCAGGCAGTTGCCATTAATTTAGTTAGGGCACATGAAGTACCTACTGTGTGAGTGATGCTGGGGATAGAGCAAAGATGAAAGAGTCAGTGGTCCCTCTGCACCTAGGAGCTTACGGAGTAATAGAAGAATAAGGCTAATGTGTCCATAGCCATAATACAAGTAGCATGTGGTAGCTGTAGAAATGTACGCTTCCAATAAGGGATGAGGAGAAGGTGTGAAGACTTTGCAGTGGAGAAAAAACTTTGGAGTTTGGCCTTGAGAGAGTGAGTGGGAGTCTGCTGGGCAAGGATGGGAAGGAGGACCCTGCAGCAAATGCAGAGGTGGGAAGGCATGCAGCATGACTGGAAATGTGGCAGAAGAACAGGTGGAATGAGATCCCGAAGGGTCAGGCTAAGGAATGTAGACTTGCTATGCAAAGGTAGCTACGGAAGATGGGTTTTTTCCCAAGGTGGGGGCAGTGCTGTGATTAAAGCAGTTCAAGTGGAATGATTGCCACATGGTGGTAGGAGAGGAGGAAGACTGGGAGTGGAGGGACCGGTTGGAACTTGTTGCACTAGTCCACACAGATGCTGCGGGCACCTGAAATAGGCTGGTGACAGTAGGTGAAGCATAAGAGAAGAGCAGAGTTACATGGACTAGGTTTGGTGACATTTTTCCTGCAGGATTGTCTTCTCTCGGGAAACTAAGAAGTATTTCAGTGAATGGCAAAGCAGTTAGAAAGCATAGTGGTTGATTAATCATGATGCCATCCTTCCTACATAGACATGATAATCTTGGTTCATCGTTATACTCTTTCTGATTCGTTTCTACTCTTTCCTGACCATGAATTCACAAAACAGGTGGCCGGGATAAATGGTACATCTTCTAACATTGGGTTTGAACAAAACACAAACATCCAGCATGTTCAGGGAATAGAATGGTTAAACGACTTGTCTGCAAACACAATAGCAGAGCTGGAACTTGAAACCAGGTCTTCTGGTTCCTCAGTCCAAGGCTCTGCCCCTGTTACACTTCTGAAGTATCTGCTTACTTGGATTCAGGATCAAAGAGTCCGCTCAGTAGAGTCTATTGGGAGCAAGGTTCTTGTAAATAGATAATAGCTAACACAATTGAAGGCTTTCAAATGGATCAGATAGAAGAACCTCCCCCAACTTTATTTCGCAACTGTTTGTCTAAGCACTAGTTTGTGTCCCCGCAGCTCTGAAATTGTTCAGAACCAACACCATTTCCTTATTATATAACCACTTCACAAACTAGTGTTTTGCTGCACAGGCTGCTAGCCTGTTTGAGGTTGAAGTGTTAGCAATTTTAATCACATGGATCCAGAGTGTGTGTAATATTTGTGCTGGCTGAAAGGAAGGGGTTACTCAATTCATCAGCTTATCCAGTCTGACTAGAAAGCGCTTCTGTGTATGTATGTATGTATGTGCGGAGGTGGGAGGAAGAGTAAAAATCGAAAGGCCACTGTCCCAGCCAATCAGGTAAGAGTTGAAGATGTAATAAGTCGGATGATATCATTGGTAGCCTATCAGGGTTGCCTGCTTTGACTGTGATTCTAAAGAGAGATGGATGCTGCTTGTCCCTGCATCAGATGGTAGGAGTCTGAGAAGAAAGAATTTCCTTTGGTTCTTTTTAATTTTGTATTTGATAGTAAGACCCTGCTTCATGAAACAAACTGATGTAAGATAGAGGTCTTCTTCCTAGTTCAAGTCATTCAGTGAACCCAGGGCCTACTTCCCTGTAGTTGCCCCTGCCGCTCATTTCCTTGTCAAGACCATGGAACTCTCTTACATGATCAATGCTGAGAGCTAGCACAGTGTCTGGCACGCTACAGATGTTCCACAAATAGGGGAAAGAATCAGTGTCCTAGAAGTGGCCTAGTTGGATGGGGATTAAAAGTGGGACCATAAGAATGAACGGTGTTTCTTGTGGTGTTTCAAACTTCACCTTCTAGCTTGTTCCAGCTTACTGCAGACTACCAGTCAAGCATTTCTGCTTTCTCTGTCTCCCCCACCCCTCCAGCTTCACTGGTCAGGGAAGAGAGAAGGAGAGGCATGAGGAAGTAAGCTGGCAATGAGGCTGAGGCACATGGTCCATTGGTGAGGGCCAACTTTAATTGCATGGATCTTTTTGTGGTGCTGGGGGTAGAACCCAGGGCATGGAGCACACTAGTCAAATACTCTACCACTGAGTTGCACCCTCAGCACAAAAGGGATGCTTTTATCAAACAGAGTTTGTTTGGAAGCAGAAGAACTGGCCTAGAAACCCTTAAGTAGTTTCCCTTAAATGCCTTTTCATCCAGTGCAGGGGCCGGGGGGGCAGCTGCTGGCAACTGAAGGAACAGGAAGCATATCTCTCCACTGAGGTTTGAAAGCCAAAAAACTGGAGATGCTTTAATTAAAAAAAAAAAAAGATGAAACACTTTTATTTTAATCTAGTTCCAGTCACTTTTATTTGAAACCCTCACTGTCCCTCTCCCTATCCCCACTGTCTGGCAGAAAGTATTACTTTTCCTGGTTTCCAAGCCCTGTTAGATTTTGTCATTAGCAAGGAGTAAAATCCCTTTGCTTCCTGCCAGGGAATGTGTGCTGTGTAAAAATCCACTTATAATGATTTGAGCTGGGGTAGGCCCTCATGACTGGGGAAGGATTGTAACAGCAGCTTTGTATTTTGCATTTGGAATAGTCCACCCAAAACCATTTTTAAGTCATAACACCACAGAGAAATACAAACACTCATATACCCACCATCCATGCTTTGCATTATTTGGAGCCGGAGGGCTCACTGTGTTGCCCAAGCTGGTCTTGAACTCCTGGGTTCAAGCAGTCCTCCCACCTCAGCTTCCCAGGTACCCGGGACCACAGGCACATACCGCTGTGCCTGGCAGCCACATTTCTCTTTTAAATATAAGAAATAAAACATTATGGATAAAGCTGAAATCCACCTCATTCTTATTCCTAGTCCCATTCCCCTTTCCCTTTCCCAAAGGTCTATTTTCACACACATACACGCACACACACACGCACGCACAGACCCATTTGTTCTTGAATAATATATTTTTGAGTGTTTCTAAAGAAATAGATGGTTATTGTATAATACAGATCAATCTATAGCTTGCTTTTTGAATTCAACATTATGCCTTTGTGATTTATCCTTGTTGGCACACAGTTCTAAACTCATTCATTTTAACCGTGTAGTACCCATTGTGTGGCAACACCAGAATTTATTCATTCTCCTACCCATGGACATTTGGGTTGAGCTTTTCATATTTACAAACAGTGTTACATTATATAGGTTTTCACATGTTTTCCTGCAAGAGTCTCTAGGGATTGCACTTAGACATGGAATTAGTGATACCTCAGTTGCCAAACTCAATTCATTCCAAATTCATGTTCAGACACCAAAAAGTTCGAGAACTAAATGTTCTTTTTCCCATAAGAAATAATGAAAAACCAAATAATTGATTCTGAGTCCCAGAAATTACACTTATAAATTCATTTTTCCAGGACTTTAACAGATTTCACAATGATTTCTTTCTTTAACTCTATCGTGGTTCTCAGTTTTCCTCTTAGCTTTACTGCTGGTATCACTAACTTTCTTTGGGGCCATCGTGACTGTTTTAGTTACTTTTCTCTCGTTGTTGGGACAGAATACTCGACACCCAAAGTTAGGTATAGTCCGCTGGGTCCGAGGCGGCGGGGCAGCGTGCCAGACCGGCAGCTGGCCGGCAGCAATGTAAAGTGAGGAATTGCAAGGAATGTATGCAAATAAGCAATGCAAACAAGCAGCTAATTAGCTTCTTCCTGTATCTTTTATCTACCTGTCCTTAGGGCGGGTAGCACTCCCACCTTTAAGTTTAGTTCCACATCCTTGATCCCAGCAGAACCATGCCAAATCGATCAATAGATTAATTTAGTAACCACACACTCTAGATCCAGCTATCTCTTACCACATGAGGCTTTGGGGGGACATCTAGACACAAACCATAACACTGACGATACTTTACACAAATAAAACATGAAAGAAAAGCACAATGACAGATGTTTTAAGGCACTAACACAAGCACAGGCTGTTGTCTCAGCAAGAGTGGCGCTTACACTGAGGCGTCACCCCTTCAAGTCCGCCGTGAGAGGCAGCACGTGACTCGCTCCCATGACTCACTCTTGGCCCATACAGGTTTTTTCAAATGGGATTTTCGGTTCAGCTATCCAGCAAAGTTACGAACACCAAGTAGATTTTTTTTCTTTTGCTGTTCGAGTAGTGGAAAATTCGAGCTTGGAGCCATTTGACAACCGAGGTAGCACTGTACTGGGGTAAAGGCGAGATGTTTCTCCAGTTTTACTAGATACTGCAAAGTGACCGAACAAATTCGTATTTCTCCCAGACATAGGTGAGAGTTCCTATCCCCATACATCCTCACCATCACCTGATATTATCAGACTGTTTGCTCTGCTAATTTGTTGGGTGAGAAATATTACTTGTTATTGTTTTTATCTGTCCTTCTTTTAAAAACTAGTAAAATAGCATCATCTCTTACAATTATGGTTGCAAGGAAAAGTCCCTAGACCAGCAAAATTTAAAACTTATTTGAGCAAAACAAACATGATTCACAAATCAGCTCTAAGAACCAAGCAGGTTCAGAAAACTTCAATCAACATCATGATTAGACAGCATTTATAGGAAAACAGAAGTGAGGCATAGAAAATAACTTAATTGGTCCATCAGCCAGGCAACTGGTGACAGTATAACTAGTAAATTGCTTGTAGCCTTCTCAGTTAACTGGCTGCGGGGCCTTCTGCAACCAGCAAAAGGTCAGTTCCTGTGATTAAACTAGATTGCCTTGCTCTCTTGGGCACTGGGTAGGTGCTCAGTGCAAATCTGGGGCCTCCTACAAAATTTTATTTAACATTATTAAACCATTATGTTTTTAAAACAATTTCCGGGATGCTCGAAGACATCTTTTCAAGAAGTTCCGTTCCTTTTAAATTTTGATAGGACCGAAAGAGTGCACTCCAGTTTAGTACTTGCCAAATACTCCTGTGCATTTATACCCCACAGGCAAGGTCGGCTTCATAGCTATCCAGACAAAAGGGGGAAATATCTGAAATGGGAAGAATTGAGGGTGGGTATAAATAAGAAGGTTGGATATCTTTTCTTAAGGTTAATTATCATTATATAAATACAGTAGGACTTAAATGCAATGTTCATTAATTCTAATACAGCACTATAGTATTTCACTTTAGTGTAGAGCACCATAGCACAATCCGTAGCTGATTGCTTTGGGCTTTCCCCCTGTTTTCTCCCAGGTTTGTTGTGCTGTTCATGGATGACCTGGGCCATATTTCCCAGTGGCGCTCCATCGTGGCTGGGAGTCTCGCAGGCATGGTGTCCACCATTGTGACGTATCCTACAGACCTCATCAAAACCCGGCTGATTGTGCAGAACATGCTCGAGCCATCTTACAGGGGGCTCCTCCATGCTTTTTCTACTATTTATCAACAGGAGGGGTTCCTGGCCCTTTATCGAGGGGTTTCCCTCACTGTTTTAGGTAAAGTCAAACTTTTCATCTTACCTGAGAAAAGGCTTTGTTCTTCTACCCATATGGATGTATTGTACACCTTTGTGATGAGTTCATCAGTTTTACCAAGGTCAGGGTTGCATGGATTCAATCCATAGAGCCAGTTACTCCACAGCCACATCCCCACTCCTGAATTTGGGCCAGTTGCATCCCCAGGAAGAGAGGAAGACAGAATAGAGGTGACTCTGCACACTGGCAGGAAAGCAGTCCTCAGTACTGCTGCCAGGCTGGGCTGATCTTTCCCAACTCAGTTTGCTCTTTTTACCACCCTCATTTCTCTGCCTTCTGTTTCGCCTTCTGAGCTAAAGGGGGGAGCCCAAATTCCTTCTGGCATTCCAGATCCTTCAGCCATGACCCCTGCTGGTCCATGCTGCCTTCTCCTGTCCTGTGCTGTGTCTCTACCTGTTCTCCTGTCCCAGCCATACAGAACACTTGTGTTTCCTGGAAATACCACCCGCTTTGTGCAAGCCATTCCCTCAGCGTGGACTGCTTTTCTACTCTCTTGATATCTGATGAACTCATTCCTCAAGACCCAGTGCAAAAGAGCGCTCTACTGCCAAGTCCTTCCTGATTCTCCTAGGAAAAGTTCATCCCTCTGATCTTTGTGAAACTAAAGCATCTTGACTAGCTCCCAATTATGGCATATGTTAGCAATAATATGCTCCTTGATTTGCTCTGGGCTGTCTCCTGCCCTAACCATCTCCAGGCCTCAGCCTACTCTTCTTTGTATTCCCAGCATCTGACATAGGGCCCAGCACATAGCGTAAGCTCCCCAAATCGTTTTTGAGTGAAAGTATATGGGAGGTGGATGAGTCATTTGCAATACGACCTTATCTAAAGATAAGCAGCCCCACTTGTGTTATCCCTACTTTTAAATCTCATTTTGAGAAATTTAGTCCTATAGACTGAAGATGGCTTCCTAAGATTCTAGAAATCAGTGAGAGTGCCACCTACTGCATTTCTCACTTAACCTCTTAATTATATTAGAAAAGTGAGGATGTGCCCAAGGTGCCCTCTGGGCTGTGACATGACCGTGTCAAAGGCAAGGGCAGGAGCCTCCCTGACCAGTTTTCACAAAATGCTTCCTTCGTAGCCAGAGAACGTCCCTCCCGGCCCACAAAACTTGATCCAGTGCTACCCACTAACTTCTCTTTGATGAAAGTGATTGGAGAGGGGCTTGCAGAAACATACAGAAAATGTAAAAGGACTGGATGCACCCATATGCCCATCATTCAGATGCTGCAATTCACGTTTTCGCTTCATCACGTATCTGTCTACCCTCTAGAGCCTTTCTTCAATCCATCATTTTTTAAAATTTTACTTTAATAGTACATTTTAGATAGACATAGTGATAACATCCATCATAGGGAATTTGTACCTGTGCATGATATATCTTGCTGCTTCTTTTTTTCCCCATTCCTCTTCCCTCCCTTCAACCCCTCCTCCCTCATTTACAAAAGCTTTGTTTCCATTTTTTCCTTCTATTGTTTTTTCTCTTGTCCCTCTTTTCCTTTCCCCCTCCCCCCTCCCTGTTTCCCATTCAAACAGTTTTTTCCCTTTCCCAATATAATACATTAAAGTCTTTATTTACACTTTCAGTTTCTCACACCAGAGAAACAATGTGGTATTTAAACACGTGTGTCTGATTTATTTCTCTTAAGAGTATGGTCTCAAGATGCATCCATTTACCTAGAAATAGCTCAAGCTTATCGTTCTTTATGGCAAAGTAGTACTCCATTGTATTAAAAAAAACACATCTTCCTTATCCATTTATTGGTTGATGGGCATTTGGGCCATTTCCACGATTTAGCTGTTACAAACTGCTGCTATAAACATGGGTGTGCCTATATCACTGTGGTATGATGCTTTTAATTCTTTTGAGAAGATACCAAGAAGGGAATAGCTGGGTCAAATGAACCTCTAGTCCTAGTTTTTTGAGGAATCTCCACACTGATTTCCATAGCTGTTGCACCAGTCTACACTCCCACCCACAGTGGTGATCCATCATTTTCATGGATGATTTCAGTGTAACTTGCAGCCACCAATGCACTTCACCCCCAGAAGTTTCGATGTGTGTTCCGTTTACTCAAGTTCATTATTCGTGTATGATTCTCTCTATTGTACAATGTATATACAGTAAAGTGCACAAACCTTTGATGAACCATTTGGTGCGTTTTGGCAAATGACTCAACCCCTATCAAAATACAACACTGTCACCCCCTGAGCAAGTGCCCTGTGCTCTTTGGGTTTACAGCAGTATTACCACGCCGGGGCCCATCTGTTTGCTGCGCCTCAGTACCCCCCAGGCATTCGTGTTCTAGTGAGACAGCAGCTTCTTCCTGTCCTTGATTTGCAGGTGCTCTCCCCTTCTCTGCTGGCTCGCTGCTAGTTTACATGCACCTGGAGAAGATCTGGAATGGACCCCGAAACCGGTTCTCTCTCCTGCAGAACTTTGCCAGTGTGTGTCTGGCTGCCGTGGTGACCCAGACCCTCTCCTTTCCCTTTGACACCGTGAAGAGAAAAATGCAGGTGAGGAGCAACAGCAGCCAGTGGGGGTTGCCTGGAAGTGTCTGTGGGCGGGTAGGGACAGCAAAGAACACCAGCCCTGAGTGACACCAGGTTTCCAAAGGGCCTGTAATTGTTTGTGCAAGTATGGTGCAAAGCCCTGCTCTGTGGCATTTCTGCTAGCTGCTAACCTCAGGACCGTTGGCTGGCGCCCAACTGCCATCTCGTCCCATACTTCATTCTTGGTCTTTTATGAAGCTCCAGATGAGACCCCCCTTTTCTGTCCTCTCTTCCTGGATACATCGCTTATGTTTCACCTTTCTCCAAGACCAGCAGGGAGGAGACCGTGGAATGCAGCCTGCTAACTGTCATTCCTTACTGCTTCCACAGTGAAGCCAACAGGCTTCGATGAAAATAAGCCGGAAGTGTAGCTAGCAGGGGTCCCATGGACTCTGACTCCAAATGTGTCAGATGGGTGGTATCTCCGTGGAATTGGCCATGCATTGTCCCAGTTCTTAGTGCAGAAAGCCCCATTTTCTCTACAGTCCACAGAGGCAAGAGCCTAGTAGTGGTGGTTCCAAGTAAATTATTGGTTTAGCCCAGAATAAGCTGCTTTGTTTTTCAGTACTAGGGATTGACACCCCTGCCACCCAGGGCCTTGCTAAATTGCTCAGTTGCCCAGCTTGGGCTCGAACTTCCAATCCTCTGCCTCAGGCTTCCAGAGTGCTGGGATTAAGGGTGTGTGCCACCTCACCCTGCTTAGAATAAACCAATTTTCATCAAAGAAACATCAAGCTAGTTCAAATAAAGCGGGGAGGGGGTGTGACCACATGTGTATAATAGAGGCAGATTCAAAATCCAAACAGGGCTGAGACCCTGCATCTTTCCTTAACCCTGCTCACTGCCTTAGAATCCACCCCACTTGGCTTGCCTGGCTGCATCACCTTTTCCAGGCAAATCCTGATTTATACAGTCACATATTCCTGAAGCACTGTATGGAAGTAAATTTGGGATCATCTGAATGCAATTGTAAATGATTAGTCCCACTTGTTTGTTTTTCTACAAGACTTTGACTTATCCCTCCATACTTCCTGCTTCCCCTTCATGGTATTCTTGGCTGGTCTGGGCCATTGCATACCTCAGCCCTGAAAAGCCTGAAGGTACTTACTCACCACACACACTGTTATTGTACTCTTCCACTCCAGCCAGTTGCCACATTGTTGTAATGTAGTGTAGGTGCAAATTTGGAGGCCCTTCGTGTATGCTCATGTATACAGAACATTATTTTCAATTTTAAAAAGTAATGCATGTATATTTTAAAGTGGTTAAAATTGTTAATTGTTATGGGTGCAGTGTGGTGCACACCTGTAAACCCAGCTAGTCAGGAAGCTGAAGAAGGAGGATTGCAAGTTCCAGGTTAGCCTGGGTAACCTAGCAAGCTGCATCATTAAATAAAATGTAAAATAAAATAGGCCGGGAATCTAGCTCAGTGGTACAGCACTTGCCTACCATGCACGAGGCCCTAGGCTCAATCCCCAGCACTGCAGAAAATAAAATAGAATGGTTAATTCTATGTTTGACTACAATAAAAAATAACATACATAAGTTGTAGGAAATTTTGGAAACACAGAAAAGTACAAAAAATAAAATAATTACTCATAAGCCCAACACCCATAGATTATGAGTATTTTCCTTTTACGTATGTTCATATGTGTATGCATATATAAGCATATATGTATATATAAGGTTTTTATTTTTATGAAATTATGTTTTGAGTGCTTTTTTCACTTATTATATAAAGGGTATTGCTCCAGGCCATTAAACATTTAGTTGTCAAATAGTATTCTACCATACGGATATGCCAGAAATAGTTAATGATTTCTCATATTTTGAATATTGAGGCTGTTTCTAATTCTTAAGTATAATTGCAATGTAATGAAAACCCTTGAATTTTCTCACATCTGTGAGAAATATACCCATAGGCTGTATTTCTAGAAATTGACTTATAGGGTACAAGGTATGAGTAATCCCAAGGCTCTTAAGGAAATCTGAACTCCAGAAGTGTATAAATTTACATTTGCACCAGCAGTGAGGGAAACTGGTTCATCAAAACACTTATCAACATTACTGACACTTTTTAAATCATCCTGAACCTAATACTGCCTAAAAAATGGTATCATATTGTTTTAATTTGAACTTTATTGTTTATAAGCAAGGTTGCATGTTTTTCATATATATCACTTGGCCTTTTGTCTTTCTTCCTTTCCTTTTTCTTTTTTTTGGTGTGGTGCTGGGGATGGAATCCAAGGCCTCATGCATGCCAGGCAAGTGCTCTATCACTGAGCTATACCCCCAGCCCTTTGTATTTCTTTAAATTTTCTACTTATGCCTTTTTGCCTGTTTTTATAGGATATTCAGCTTTTTCTATTTATTCATAAGAAGTTTTTATATATTAAAGATATTAGCCCTTTGTTATATATTGCACAAATTTTCCCAGTTTGACATTTGGCTTCTAATGCTGTTTATATGTTGTTTTGTTGTATGTATTTTTAAAATTTTTATGCTATTATATATTACTGTGTTTTTGTTTCCTTGTTTTTCTTGTAAAAAGGCCTACCTCATCCTACAATCTAATGACTATTCATTTAATGTCCTTTGAATATTTTTGTTATAATTTTTACATTTAACAGTTTAATACATTTAGAATTTACCTGGTCCGTGATATGAAGCAGTCATCTAGCTTTTTTAAAAATATAGTTTACCAATTATTTAAGCACCTTTTTAAATAATATTCCCTTTTCTCACTACTTTGTGATGCTACTTGCAACACATACTAAATATTTGTATAATTTCTTTTCTAGGGTCTCTACCTCTGGGCTGTGCTTTCTGTTCTATTGTCTGTCAGTCTGTTCTTGTGCCAACACCACACTGTTTCAATCTCTACAACTTTATAATCACCTTTAATCCTCATTACTTTTCTTTGCAACATTTCTTGGATTATTCTCAGTCATTTGTTCTTCCTGACCCACTTTAGAATTACTTGTGCTTTAAAAAAAAAAAAGAGAATTACTTGTACTTAGGCTTGGAGTTATATTAAACTAGAAACTTAGAATAATTTATGTAAGATATTCTTATTGTGGGGTTTGTTTTTTTTTAAACAGGGTCCTCTTTATGTACTCCAGGCCAGGCTGGCCTCGAACTCAAAGATAATCTGTCTTTTGTTCAGAATCTCTCCTTTTGTTTCAGTCTTCTTTCTTTGGTTATAACCATTTGAAATTCCCAATATCTAACTTCTTAATATGTTCAAGTGGCAATTTAATATGTTTCAGCTTTTAAAAAAATGTTTTCTTTATATAGTATTTATGTTCTTTTAAAAAATAGGTGGCTTACTTTGTAATGCTGGGGATGGAACCCAGGGCCTCGCACATGCTAGGGCCTCCACTGCCGGCTACATCCCTCAGCCCCCCCAAAATATCCTCTTTTAAAAATAAGCTAAGGAGAAGTAGGGTGTGAAGAAGGAGGTATGATATACTATAAGATTTTACTCATTTAAAAAAAATCCTGGCCCTAAGAATCTCTCTCACTGCCAGGGGCATCTCGCCAGCACTTTCTGCCATCTCTTATAACTTAGTGTTCTTTATGCATTGTTCCATGTTGTGGGGGCGTGAAGTAGGACTAGTCAGGAGAAAGGGTTTCTGATGAAGTCCAGTGACATCTAAATGTGAGGTTGAGCGCTTTCACTCTTCTCCATAAATCTTTGCATTCCTTTCTCTTCCTGGTAGCTAGAACAATATCCTCCTCTATGAGAATCTAACCAACACTAAATTCTACATTACAGTATGCCCTTACACAGCAGTCTGCTATAAACTGGGGTAAGACACACTAGAAGTGCATATTTAAGGGCAATCATGGTCAACTTTTCCTTTGAATAGGAACCTTCTCGATAATGTGTACATAGAGCTTCTAGAGGCTTTCAGGTAGATGTAAAGTAATGATGATTGAAAAGAAAAAATCCAAAGATGTAACTGTGCTGTTTTTACAAAATAGGGTCAGCACCTACTTATGAATAACATCATAAATGTCATCCAAAGATATAGGAAATTAATTCTTATGGTTTCAGTAAAAGTGCTGTTTTTTGTGGCCTAATAAATATAACCCATAGTTATATAATAAATATAACCCATGGTTATATAAATATAAACTTGTCCAGACTGTAAAACCCGAGAAGAAAAACCACAGGCTTTTAAATGCAAACATGGAATTTCCTTTCCTGGCCATTAGGTGTCGCTGCAGTAAACAGAGAGTGAGCCCACTCTGAGGGTACTGCAGCCAGCAGCTCCGTGATCTCCCTCTAGTTACCAACCTCATAATCCCTGCTCAAAATCCACCTTCAGTTTAGAAGATAAGGGTCCTAGGCACATCAGGCAAACCCTAAAGCTGTCGTTTTTCCTGAAAAGCACACAATCCAGATTCACCAAAGAGAGAGCAAGCTTAAAGAATCGTCTGCCCCCACTGAAGCAGGCAGGTTTTGCCAGCAGAATTGGTAACAAGGGACCTTTGCCAGGGGACCAGGCTGCTGTGCCTTGAACACACTTAATGGTAACATTTGCATTCCACTGGCTTTCCCCATTGCACTGCCCAACACGAAGCAAATCAACAGCAGGTGTCTGGTGGAAAACCAACTGGATGGGGAATTTTTCTGAACCCCCCCCCCCAACATAGGCTAGCCCCTTTGTCTGAATGACTCATTCTCCTAATATGCTTTTATCCGGAAACACATACATGCGCGCGTGCACACACACGCACACGCACACAATCTGCCCATTTAGTGCCACATCAGTTTGGAACCCTTTCGAACATTAATGACAATAATCAGAAGTCTTGTTTAACCACCTGAGCCCTTCCTTCACCAGGCTTACATTCATTTTATTCCTTTTTTTTCTTTCTCTTGCCTCAGCTCCTGGCTGGCATGCTAGAGAATGGAGAGGTAAATACATTATGCATGTGCATGTTTTAATAGAACGTTTCTGGTGGGAAGGGGGTCTGCCCTGTGCACAAAGGGAGTGAGATGCCCCCACCTGGTGTGCTTTCTCAGACTTCAAGCCTACCCCACCTGAAATGCTCTTCTCCCCACTTCCATCTAGCCTGGCCTTTTCGTCTAGCTGTCCCACATCTGGCCCGCATCCTGGGCCAGAACAGACTGGCAGCACTAAGTGTATTGAGAAAACAAGTAGGAAAGGGAAAATACTGACAAAGATTGGTTTATGTTATAAACCTCCAAGCCCCTAATAAGGACCAGGGAGTCCTGAGAAAATGGCTCTCGGGACAGGTGCATGTGGAGGAGTGAGGAAGCCAGGCTGGGGAACACCGCCCTGAAAATCCAGGGAGCAGCTGGGTATGTGGGCATCTTGGAGCCTGCAGGCCTTCTGGATGAGTCATGAAGGAGGCACCAGGCCCAAGCACAGTCCCCCGAGACACCCTCTGCTCTTGCCCATACTGAGTGTCTCCATTTCATCAAATATAAAACCAAGTGTCAACCTATTGCTTTATACCCCAGTGGACTTTGACCCCATCACAGCTCAGAAGGTAAGCAGGATTAGGCCAGGTCAGCATTTGAAGTGAAAGCACATAAGATGAAGGACAAAGGTGGTATCCGAGTGGCACAGCTGACTGAGCAGAACACACATGGCCGGTGAATAAACAGAGGGCCCTGCCTGCTCAGATAGAGTCCAGACTTGGTCTCGATGGCTGCCACCTTGAGCTGTGTTTGCTGACTCACACATAGCAGCTTCACTCCTGCCCACTCTGGGTACTCATCCCCTCTCAAAGCTTCTCATGATCAGTCTCTGTCTTCAGCCCACATTTCTCACAGCCTGCTGGGCATTGTCATTTGGCCATCACATCGCCACTGTCACCTCTGTCTTAGTATTTCTCAGACCAACCTCTCCTTCCGCTAAAACTGTTCCGCAAGTTCTCTGTTTCAGTGCCGTCACTGCCCCCGTTACCCATAGTCATATAATAAATATATGTAGGCTGGAAGTCCTGAAGTTAGATTTGACTCCGCACTCAACCTTGAGCCCGGTTTCCTCTCCATTCCTAACTCTCCCACACTAGTCTTTCTTTTTGTTACTGCCCTGTACCCCAATCCAGGACCTTATTAACTCCTATCTATACTATTACACAGTAATCTTTGAGTTGGTCTGCGGGATTCTCAAAATGATCATCAGAATTGAATACTATCTAACAGGCACTACGTTCAGTTCTTTATTGTCACTGTTTTGTTTAATCCTTGAAAAGTAGGCATCGTTATCCCTGAGCCCATTTCACAGACAAGAAAACTGAAGCACTGAAAGGTTCTGTAGCCTGCCAGATCACCATCCAATAACTGAGCTGGGATACAAGCCCAAGTAGCTTGTCTCCAGGGCCGGTACTCATTTCAGTCCTATACAACCCAGCTATGGGCTCCTGCTGGACTCATTTTCTTAAGGTCTGTGTTGTATCCTCCTCTGATGGCCTCAGAGAATACTAAAGGCAAAATCCCTGAGCCTGACATGTTTTCCTTTAACAACTTTGCCATCCTCGTTGCACGGAGGCCCTTTCTATCAGAAGTTGCAACATCCAATGCCTGTTGGAACCTGCAAGTAACACGGAAAGGAGAATGGAGAAACCCCGAGAATATACCCTCATTCCCTACAGAACAAGACTTGAAATGCATTCTGAGCCATCATGGCTTTTGAAAGCATTCTGGAGCGCTGAACTTCACAATATGTGATTAGCATTTAAATATGGATAGCAGAAAGGAATAAAATGAGCCAGTGGAGCCCAAGGCAGGCTGCAAGCTCCTCTTCTCCAAAAGATGGATGCCATTTAGAAATAAATGCAGGGCCAGTTTTCAAGGGAGCCTAAAATCCAGATTTTTATGAAACTCTCCCCATTTTTCAGTGCTGCAAATAAAAGTTAAATACTGACTGGACTAAATAAAGCTTGCCTTTTTCTGACCTCTGCTCTATTCAAGCCTCCAGTGCCAGCCGAACGACCTTCCTCGCTCCCCTCCCCCAGCCCCAGGACGAGATGTGTTTTACATTCCTGTCACCAGTCTCTCTGGGCTCCTTACAGGTTGGGCTGAGTTTGCCTCGGGCAGGCTGGCCTTCCGGACCTACAATAGCAGGATTCGTTGCTTTTGCTTGACAAGTATGTTGGCTGTGCCCATCCCTGAAACAGCCATCTTTTTGTGGTGGCTAAAAGCAGACGGTTGGCCTTTGTATCACAGCGGGGGTGCCCCAGACCACTGGGAAGGGGGTGCTGGGGCGAGAGAAGCTGAGTTAAGTGACAGCCTGTTCTCTGTGTCACTGCAGATGCTGGGTTTTCACGGACTCACCTCTGAGCCCAAGGATGTGCTGAATACCTCCTTTTACCGGATGCTGTTAGCCCTCACGTCCCCTCCCCTCGGATCCAGTCAGTTTCTGTACCATTTCTCTCCATGCCCCACCTTTTCCTTACTCAACATGTTGCTCCGCCCTCTCTTCCCCCAAAGCACCTCCTCTTGTCTTCTGTCACTTCCCCAAGCAGTTGGCTCCCTCTTCTCCATGTCCTTAGCTTGCTCTGCTACAGGTTGAGCATCCCTCATCCAAAAATCTGAAATGCTCCAAAACTTGCAACTTTTTGAACATCAGTGTGACACCAAAAGCGGGAAATTCCCCACCTGGCCTTTTGTGATGAGTGACAGTCACAATGCAGACGCACTAAAAATACTGCATCACATTACCTCCATGCTATGTATATAAGGTGTATATGAAACATAAATGAATTTCACGTTTAGACTTGGGGCCGTCCCCAACATATATCGTTATATACATGCAAAATATTCCAAAATTTTTTTTAAAAACCTGAATCCCAAACACTTCAAACTTCAAGCATTTCAAATAAGGATATTCAACCCATGTCACATACTTCCTTGTATTATAATCTTGCATCCCTTATTTTCTCTAAATTCCAAGGTGAAACCTATGGGAAGTATGTATCACACATTTGTGTATCCCTACAACATGTAGTCTCACATAGCAGGCACTCAGTACTTGTTTAAAAATGAATGAAGTGCAGGACGAGCTTGGGAAATCTCTTTGGAAGCACAACGTTGAGCCCCAACTGCTACCGAGCGGGCCCCAGTCCTTGCGGTTAGACCTACCGAAGCTGGAGGTGAGCACAGCCAGGCCTGCCCCCTCCCAGCCGAAAGGGACCTCTGCTTGCCCCACCCCCGCCGACTGCCCATGTGCCGCATCCCTGAGTGCACACTCTTCCATGTCGTGCTTTAGCAGTCAGAGTGTGTGCCGTGCAGGGCAACAGCTGTGACAACTTCAAGCCTGGCAAATATGCTGCAAGGACAGAGGAGACGGTCACATTTTCATTTACACTCCTTCTTAGTCCCAACCTGCTGCCATTTCGTATGGTACCTGGAAGTGTTTGACAAATCACAGAACTAGCAAATTGATAGTTTTAGTTGATTGATTTTAGTACATGTGACCAGGTCTAAGTGAATGTATGTAAGTCTGTGTTCTTGCTTGGTGAAGAGGCTTTTGTTAGGAGTAAACATGAGGAAAAACTACATTAGGAGAGGCGATGTCAGAAACACTTGCCATGGGATTAAGAAACTGTAGCCACATAGCCAGGCATGGCAGTGCACACCTGCAATCCCAGCACTCTGGGAGCCCAAGGCAGAAGGATTACAAGCTTTAGCCCAGCCTTATCCATTTCACGAGACCCCGTATGAAAAAAGAAATGTAGCTCAGTGCAAAGGCCCTGGGTTCAAATCCTAGTACCAAAAAAAAGAAGAAATCTAACTATAGCACAATAGCTACCATTTATTAATCAGACAATGTGTACAAGGCAGTTTCTTAACCCAGTTAATCCTACTGACCCTACAAAATAAGTACTATTGTTATTTCCCTTTCATAGATGAGGAAATGAGGCACAGAGAGGGTTAGTCGCTTCCCTCTGAGTGGTGGAGCTGCGACTTGAACCTGGGTCTCTCCTTCCTTACACTCTTCTTTTATACAGGGGCCTCTTCCTCTGTAGATAACTGGTTGGTTTAAACTTTAGTTCCCTTAGGGCTGGGGATTTAGCTCAGTGGTTAGAGTGCTTGCCTTGTAAGCACAAGGCCCTGAGTTCGATCCCCGGCACCACAAAAAAAAAAAAAAAAACTTTAGTTCCCTTGCCCTGGGGGTGAGAGTAAAGGGTGAAGGGGAGGGAAGCCAAATCTTGAGAAGCGTGAGCTGCAGCCTCAGCACAAGAGGAGTTGAGTAAAATAATAGTGTACATGCCCAAAAACTGCCAGGCACAGCTTGATCCTAATCCATTCAGGCTGCTATTTTTAAAAATACCATAGCTTATAAACAACAGAAATCTGTTACCCACATTTCTGGAGGCTAGACATTCCAGAACCAAGGCAAATCTGGTGTCTTCGCAGTTCATAGAGGGCATCGTCTTGCTGTGACCTCACAAAATCGAAGGGCCCAGGCAGCTCCCTGGGGCCTTATAAGGCAACTGATCCCATACATCTCAGACCTAAGCATCTCCCAGTAGCCTCACCCCCTGAGACCATCACATGGGGGTCACAGCTTCAACATAGGAAGTTTGGGGAGACACAACGGTTCAGACCATAGCAATCCTGGCTTTGACCAGGGAATGGTTAACACAAGTTAGAGGAGAAAAACATAGTAAGAAAACTGGGCTGACCTGGGGCTGGATTGGTAATAGAAAGCAGCCTTATTGGCAGCTTTGACTTGAAGCAGGTGTCAGATCATGATAGGAACAGTGAGCCATAAGCACAGATTGCTCAGCAGCCACAGACCCTTTGACCAGCCACAATTGACCACAGGTGACAGGGCATCTATTCTCAGTAGGAGAAGAGCTACTTTCCTAACAGAGCCCACTTGCCTGCCTGGATGTGCAAATGCTGCTGAGTTACAGGGGATGGCAAACTCACTTTTGTTGCAATTTCAGTTTCTCACTGTCATCTTGCTTTGAGGTCTGGCCACTGTGAGGACTAACTTCTGACTAAGTGAGCAGCTTTGCCTTGGCAGCCAGGAAAAAAGGGTGCCTTCCAAATCCAGGTAGATGTCTGGAGGCTCCTTAGGCAAGATTACTTGTTAGGGCATCGTGATTAAAGTGAAGGGAAAGGAAAACTCTCCCGCTTTGTTTTTTCAAAGCTGTATTGTGCCCTAAATACTTTAGGGATGGCAGTTGTTGATCAGGGAAACAAAGACTGCCCCTACAGGCCAGGCAGGAGGGAGTAGAGAGGAGCCTTCCTAATTCCACTGAAGGTAAAATCACTCTGCCCTTTTCTCCTGACCTGCTCTTGCTTATTCCTTTAAAGACTAAAGATCTGGGAGTCTAAATGCCAACCCTGTGCTAAGCAGACTTCTTTGAACTCCAGCTAACCAGTAAGAGCTGCTAAGATAGGAGCTTCTGCCTGCCTTCCTCCCCAGAGTAGGGGTGAAGAGAGACAAAGCGGTCCCAGAAAATACTTGCTCTCTTCCAGGAAAGCCTACAGCTAGCTCAGAGCATGCATATGACACCCCGCTGTGGGGAGACCTTGGAGATCCTAGTTTGCTGACCCCTCCACTGTCTTCTAGCCAATTTGGAAGTTTCCACCTTTTTCCCACATAGCTGTCAATGACTTGTTTTTGATGACTGTGTTCACCTTGAGTTAATGAGCCCACTAGCTCAGTGGGTCCTAGTAGGGGCTTTGGACCCCAGCCTGCCCCTTACTCCTGCATGAACTTGGGTCTGAGCCTCATCTTCCTCATCTGTAAAGCACAAGGATGAGAGTCGTGTCTACCTCAGGTACCTGTAGAAAAGCCCAAATTAGGGTATTGCAGATCCAGAGCCAGGCATGTAATCAGTGCTATCCCTAACCCTAACCCTAACCCTAACCCTAACCCTAAGCATCTCTCTAGAATCCGTACATAGCAAACCCCTTTGCCCCAGCTAGGTCTATAAAGCCAGCCCTAGTGTGTTCCTGCATTCCTGTGAGCACCCGCAAATGACCCAGGATCACAAAACCTCAGTAGACCCTCGATCTCTACAGCTAACAAGGGGCAAGAATGGTGGGAAAGTTAATTAGTCTTTGTTTGCCTAGTTTGGTAGCCGTTTACTGAGAGGCCACAATGCACCGATCCTGCATAAATCTGTGTGTTCCCAGCCTTCTGCAAGCTCGTCTTCCACGTCTTTACCTGTCCTGTGATCTCACCCTTAGTCAAAGTCAGCTCTTCTAAATGTTGGCCAGCGGCTGCATGCATTGGGCTCCCCGCCTGGCCTAGGCCTTGGTCTGCCTCTGCCCGTTCTGCTCACTTGCATGTCAGTCGCCTTCTGGGCCTTCCCACCCCCTACCCCATGGCCACACAGGAGCCCACTGTTTCTCCCGTCTCTGACCAAGCAGAATATTGACCTGCTGTCCTGGGCTGCCTTCCCCTACAGTGACCTCGGGCACTCCCAGGGGCCCGTTGTCCCTCTGGCCTGCCGCGGAGATGGGAGGCACACTGGTGGTGCTCAGGGCAGCTGGGTGGTCTGCGTGCTGGGGGCAGTGTCCCACCAGAGAGCACAGCATCCCCACTGTAGGCAGACAGCTATTTGGGTCCTGACCATGCCAAGAGAAGCATAGTTATGTAGCTCATGGGACAGAAAGGCCCTTTTACTCCAGTATGATTGTGTTTTGTTTTGTTTTGTTTTGTTTTCCTCCTCTGCTTGATTATTGGATATTTGCCAAAGATTTGAGTCTCCTAGAGCTGGGTGTGGTGGCACACACCTAGAATCCCAGCACTTGGGAGGCTGAGGCAGAAGGATTGCTGCGAGTTTGAGGCCAGCTGGGGCTGCATAGTGAGTTCAAGGCCAGCCAGCCTGAACTACATACTGAGACCCTGTCTCAAAAACAAAGATTTGAGCCTCCTACCACAGCTGCCTTCTGGGCATATGTCTCAGGTGGTTTGGGAATTGAGCAGCTTGGTCTTCAGGCTGAACCCCATACATCTACAGAATGTGAAGTTCATTTCCCAATGACAAATTGAAAGGGTCTAAACTCCTATTTGCTCCAGCCGGCAGACTATCTTTACTTATTCTTTTCTCTCTTCTCTCTGTCTGTCCCCACTTCCCTCCTTCCCTCCCTCCCCTTCTCTCTCCCCTTCCCTCCTCCTCCCTCTCCCAGTCTCCCTCTCTTCCTTCACTTTTGCTGCCCATGCTGGCCTTGAACTTCTGAATTCAAGCATTCTTCCTGCCTCCCCCTCCCAGGTAGCTGGGATTATAGGTGCATACCACCACCCAGCTTTGTCTCTTACAGTTAAATATTCTGTCTTTTGAGTAGGCAATAAATTCACATTGTCCAAATCCAAAAGATACCCTAAGTATACTCCATTGAAAACTAAGTCTCCCCACCCTTTGTCCCTTAGCCGTCCAATTCTTCCCTGAGACAACACTGTTGTTAGCAGTTTCTTGCCTGTATCCTGCCAAAGATGGGCTGTGCAAAAACCTACCTAAACATGCACACATGTTCTTTCTGTGTTACAAGTACTCTTATGCATCCTGTTTTTGTCACCTAAAAATGTACAGTCTTGGAGATGAAACCATGTCAGTCCAGATGGAGCTGCAACATATTTTTAAGTTGCGACACAGTATTCTACAGTTAAATTGTAACATAGTATTCCATAGTATAATGTCCTGTTTCAAGGCAAGTGCTCAACGTTTTGTTTTGTTTTGTTTTGTTGTAGTGCTGAGGATGGAACCGAGAACCTTGTGCATGCTAGACAAACGCTTCACCACTGAGCTACACCCCAGGCCGGGATGTCATATTTCTTTAACTAGTCCCTTATCGGTGGACATTTAAATTACTTCCAGTCCTTAATGCTGCTGTAACCCTCTTATAACATAAATCATTTCACACATGTGCAGTTATATCTATAGAGTGAATTCCTCAAAGTAAGATTGCTTTGTTCAAAGGGTGTGCGTAGTTTACCTCTTTATCAATATCATTGAATTATTTCAGTACCTGTGGAGCAAATAACCAAAACATCACCTCTATTGAAAGGCCTCTGTGAAGTTCATATCAGAAACTTTCAAGTGCCTGGCTTTGAAGTATGTGTTCTTCACTTTCTTCTTCTGTGTGTTCCTTCTTTCCTTCGGTGTATATTAAGCACCTACTGTGTGCCTGGCATGCTTTGAGGAGAAAACCATGGTGAGACAGACATGGTCTCTGCCCTCGTGATGTTGTGACAGCTAGGGGATGGGAGCTGCTGACCGCCTGGATTTGCTTGCCTGCCTGCCATCAAAAGTATATGAAAAGCCCATAAAAATGGAAAAATGAGTTTATTCACCACTTTGGCCAAATTGGGAGGGCAGCTAGTCTGCCCCGCTCAAGTGCACTGAAGTACTCCACTGTATAGACAGGACGGCAAACGTCCAGAAATAGGCATATGTGGATTAAGCTGGGCTTGGGCCCACCACACGGCCCTCCTTAGCACCATATCTACGGTGTGCGGTTTCTGCTCTGATCAGAAGGAAGCTGGAGAAATAGAATATCTTTTTTTTTAAAAAATTCTAATTTTGAGGGGTTGCTGGGGATTGAACTCAGGGCCTTGCACTTGCTAGGCAAGCGCTCTACCACTGAGCTAAATCCCTCTCCCCAAATTCTAATTTTTAAAGATTCGATTTAACCTCTTGATTACAGTGGTATTTATAGTCAGGGAGGTAGGGCTGCGGAGGGTTGTAGGGGGAGAACACATGAAAGCAACAATTATCTCATTACAAACCATGCTACAGGGGGCTGGGGATTTAGCTTAGTGGTTAGAGTGCTTGCCTAGCAAGCGCAAGACCCCGAGTTCGATTCCTAGCACCAGAAAAAAAAAAAAGTGCTACATGCCATGAAGAAGCACAAGGGAGACCAAAAGTGGTCAGTAGGCTCCTGACCTAGTCTGGGGAGCCGGGACTTCCCTGAGGAAGTGCTGTTTCTTCTGATCAGTAAGTTAGGCTGAGCAGGCAGAGGAAATGGCACGACTGAATTCTAGAGGCGGGAAGGAACATGGAGTCGGACAAGCAGCAAGGACAGTGTGAGCTGGAAAGAGTCTTCAAGGTCATCTGCCTTCAATCTCACTTGTCACGTGAGACCAAGGTCCAAAGAGGTAGATGACTTGGCCAAGGTCACGCAGGTCATGGCAGAGCCGGGCCTGGCTCCTTGGTTTTCTCAGATGATGTCATCCTGAAGAATCTGGTGTGCTCCCCCAAAGAGCTGTGGATCTGAACCAGACAGCTACATTTTATGAGCTTGGATAGTCCCCTGGCTTCCTGTAGGAGGAGGGTTTAAGTTCAGGTGCTGCTGACTAACAGCCTGACACGCTGTTTCTCTTTACTAGTAAAATAGAGTTGGGCAAATGCAGTCCGTCATTCCTGTCTAACAGGTTGGTTTGGTCTTCTGCCTACTTGTCTCTCCTCCAAGTCTAGAATAATCATAATGACGTTCATAGTAGTGGTTACTTATTTAGTGCTTGCTGTTCATCAAACAGTTTTAAGCACTTTCAATTAAATCTTCTAATATGGGCAACAACTCCATAAGATAGGTATTGAAATTGGGGCTCAGAAAGACCAGGGCACTTGCCGAAGGCCACAGAGCTAGGGCATGACTGCAGGCAGCCTGCGCCTGTCCCAGGCACTCACAGTGGAGTCCGCAGCCCGTGGACTCTGGTCTGTGCCCTGAGCTGCCCGTGCTGTGTAAGGCACACCCTGGCCGGGGTCCCCTCTGGCTGCACATCAGGAGTACTGGGGCACTGGCACACACGCTGATGTCTGGGCCTCACCCTAGGTCAGTTAAATTGCAACCTCTAGGGCCGGAGCCTAGTCACTAGGGGGTTTGTAAAAGTTAGTTTAATATGCAGGTAAGGGTTGAAAAGCACGGGTATTTAGCCGAACCATTCCTTCATCCTTTGGGGGTGACCAGCAATAAGTGCTTGCCTTTGTGCTCTAGGTACTCATTTAATACAGCATTTGTAGAGGCATTTATTCATACCATGCCACAAGTTTCAGTCTTTGTGTAAAGAATCCAATCAAGCTGGCATGGTGCTGCACACCTACAATCCCAGCACTGAGAGAGACTGAGGCAAGAGGATCCCAAGTTCAAATTCCACCTGGGTTATTTAGTAAAACCCTGTCTCAAAATAAAAATGAAAAGGGCTTGGATATACCTCAGTGGTAGAGCATCTCAACCTCCAGTACCAGAAAAGAAAAAAAGAATCCGTTCAAACCAAGCGTGCTACATGCCTATAATCCCAGCTACTCGGGAGGCTGAGGCAAGAAGGTTGCAAATCCTAAGCCAGCCTGAGCAACTAACCAAGACCCTGCCTCAAAATAAAATAGAAAAAGGGCTGGAGATGTAGCTCAGTGGTAGAATGCCTCTGGGTTAAATCCCTAGTTCTGAAAAGAAAAAAAAAAAAAGGGTAGCAGGGCACATTTATGTAGGACCCTGTATACCACAGGTGGTATGCTAGAGCCGGTTTCTAAGGGCTTGGAGGATCTGACTGTTAAATGTCAGGAAATCGGAGAGCTGCTGGACCTCACATTTGGTAGCCCGAAGTCAGCCATAGGGGGAATATTTACAACACTGAAATTGGAAAACGCTACAAGTCAGAGTTTCATTTCCCCTAAAGAACCAGTTGCTAAATATTTGCCACCACATTGCCACTATAGCTTGTAGGCTCCAGTAAGAAATTTAGATTTCAATCAAAGATGGATGTAAGCCATTAAAATAGCATAAGCAGATGAGTCAAAGGATCTGATTTTTAAAAATTACTGCAGAGACAAAAAGCAAGAGGGCCACTGAGGAAGCAGCCACCGTGATCCGCATGAAACAGGGTGGTGGCTTGGAGGGTGCATGAAGTAAGGACATTTGGGGGATCATTAAGCTCCTAGATTGAATATAGATGACCCTAGACCGATGACGAATTGATTACAGCAGACCTGATAGAAAACACACGTAGCGTAACATCTTTTTGTTTCAGCTGCAGTAGTAGCACCAGGTCACAGAGCGGTTACCTTGCCTTGTGACTTGAGCTTTTGTAGTTCTTACCAGAAACTGGCCAAAGATAAATAATATTATTTCCTAGCAGAATAAGATTACTTTTCTACTCAAACATAATCTCCTCTCTTCAATATTTCAGTCATGCAGCAGCAGGGAGAACTTGAAGGCTTGTGATTAGGTAGATTCTAAGGGGAGAGAAGGCTTAGTATCCGGCAGCTTTCTTTACTGCTGGAGTAAGAAGGAAAGAAGGCTCAGGCTGGACATTGTTAAGAAAAACATGATAAAGTAAGACGTTAGCCAAAGCCTCCCGACCATTTTGGCGACTGTAACCGCAGGCCAGGAGACTCGGCGTATCCGTTTCATGTTCCGGTTCACATCCTCTGGCCTGTGCTTGGTTGTTAGTGTACCTCAAAGGGAAAGCCTAACTCAGAAGTTTCACCCTCCCCTTGATGGGGGAGAATACTGATCCTTCAAGCTAGATTAATAAGGAAAGATATGAGTCATTAATAGAATATAAAGAACTGTGAGAGCTCATTCATTTCCATGCTATTACTAACTTAAAATTCTCATAACCCAGGGCTTGGTAAGCAGGTTCATCATAAACAGCATGAGTGTGGGGATATTTAAGTTCTTTACCAAAAGAAGCTCCTTTTAAAGCCTACTAAAATATCTATTTACCACTAATAATGGGTAGAATCATTGAGCACTTGTATTTTCATTTTTGTTTTTTGGCCATGCTGGGGCTGGAACCCAGAGCCTCATACGTGGCTGTGCCACAGACAAGGGCTGTGCCACCAAGCCACATCCTGGCCCCTCAGTGAGCACCTAGCACCTTTCTGGTAGTCTTCATTGTCTCACTTCATTTACACAGTACTCTAAGAGACAGGTATTATTACCCCCATTTCTGAAATGAGATCGATGCTCAGAGAAGTTAAGGAATGTACTTAAAATCAAATAGCTGCTGAGTGGAAGAGACGAGTTCAAATGCAGGTTTGTGTGATGCTAAAGCCCATGCACAGAAGGAATGTCGGTGCTCTATGCAGGCTGCCGTAAACCACTCAACTCCACTTGAAAGTAAGGCCTGAAAGTTTCTCCACTAGATTGGCCATGAGTCTAGTTCCAGTCCTGAAAGGGAATGTAATAAAAGGGAATGTCCTTGCAAAGTTTTATAATTTGGACTTTACTGATTGAGACTGCCTCCCCCTACACACACCCACTAGTTGGAGTTGGTGATATTTTACTGTGCCTGGTTTATTGAATGTGCTATTTATGGGAGAGGGTTACAACAGAAGCTAGTCTAACTTGGGCAAGATGCCCACCATCACCGCCAGGCCTGTGCAGCACCACAAAGTGAGGCAGGGTGTCCTGCAAGGACACACGTTAGGTAGCTGGCAGGCGCAGCACGAGCTGTATTTCAAGCCTTGGAGTCTAGAAGCCAAGGCCAGGGAGTCACTGGGGGACGGGACCCTGAGTGCAGATTGCAGCAGCCTCGGAGGGGAACCATCTGGCTTCTAGTCTTGCCTCTGCTGCACACTAGTAAAGTGAGGAAAATGCAAGGAATGTATGCAAATAAGCAATGCAAACAAGCAGCTAGTTAAGCTTCTTCCTGTATCTTTATCTAGGCTACCTGCCCCCAGGGCGGCCTGCACTCCCGCCCCCAATTTCAGTCTCACATCCCTGATCCCAGCAGAACAATGCCAAACCGATCAATGGATCAATTTAGTAATCACAGACTCTATATCCAGCTATCTCTTACCACATGAGGCTTTGGGGGGACATCTAGACACAAACCATAACACCCACTTAGGCAACTTAGCCTGTCTCAAAAAATAAAAATAAAAAATAAAAAAGGCTAGAAATGTAGCTCAGTGGTCCCTGGGTTTAATCCCCAGTACTGCCAAAAGGAAAAAAAAAAAAAGGTTGAGGTCCTGTCTAACATCTGGTTTCTCCGTGGACTAATCAGATCAGCCACCTAGAGTGGAGGAAGCGGGTGCGAGGGAGGAGTGTGGTAAGGTTTGGCCAAGCCCTCATGAGGAATGGGAAAGGGCGCGCTGCAGGCTTGCTCTGTAGTCTAAGGGGCAGCCAAGGCCAGAGGCCATGGAGCTCCCACTATCCCCATCTGCCTGTATGTATTCGTCTTCAGCAGTGTGGAGCAAAGAGGGAGTTTGAGCGGGTGGGGATCAGATGAAGGACAGGCTGCAAGGATTGTGAGAGTAGGAGCAAAAGAACATAAAAGAGCTGCAAGATGAGAAAAGGAGGAGGAGCCAGGCATGATGGCACATGTCTGTAATTCTAGCACTCAGGAGGCTGAAGCAGGAGGATTGCCATGAGTTCAAGACCAGCCTGAACTACAGAATGAGATCCTGTCTCAAAAAAAAACAAAAAAAAAAAAAAGAAGAAGAAACAAAGAAGGAATGTGCAGTCAATGGAGGACTCATAGCCTAGAGATAAAGAAGTGTGCAAGTGAGCAGAGGGGTTAATGGTCTGTGAAGGATTTGACAAGTAGAAATTCTGAGTGAAATAGCTGGGAGGATGAGGACACTGGGCAGAAGAGTTTCAGCGTGTAAGATTGCAGAAGTGGGCATGAGGAGAACTAGTAAGTAGAGTAAGGGATTAGAATGATAGAATACTTTCGACTTGTTACCAATTTTTTCTCCCTCCAGGCTCTTGTCCTGAAGATGACAAAGAATGGAGCCAACAGACACGGCACTGGGGAATGAACCAGGGGTGGTTTATTAGGAAAAACAAAAAAAAACTCCTGCCAACCGAGAGGGGCTCTAAGGGAGGATGCCACCGTGGCACCTAAGTTTGGGGTTTACATACACACAGACTTTGGCAGGCAATGTTGGTGGGCACGTGAAACGAAACAGCGTGGTTACCGCTTTGGCTAGGCCTCTGGCTTCAGGAGGGCAGACTTCCCTGCACTCCAACTTCCTGGGGCGTGTCTCAGTTTACTCAAGCCCTTGTCCTTAAGCGTCTACTATCCTTCTAGCCCCTGGTCTCAAACATACTAGTGACTAATAGCAATCCTAGCTCCTAAGTATTGATCCTGTTACATGCCAGACATGCTAAATGCTTTACATTTAATTTTCACAATAGTCCTATGAAGCAGGCACTAGTCCCATTTTCTTACTAAGGAGACTGAGGCCTGAGAAGATTATGTAAGTTACCTAGGGTCGTGTGGCCAGTAAGCGAGGAAGCCAGGACTAGAAGTTGACCTGTCCAACTCCAAGGTTCTGGTCTCATTACTGTTACACTCTGTGCCTCTTCCACATGGCAGATCCTTGTTCCATTGCTACAGAATGATGTAGACATTTCACAGTCAGCCAAACTATGTGCACAGCTTGATGTAAACTGAACGCCACACCCAAAAGCCAGCTATAAGAAGATGTCCCCCTCATAGTGGATAAGTAGTGTTGATTTTATAGAGAGATGGTATATTGAAAAGTCATGTCATCTAACTATACAAGTCCTTTTCTAATGGAAAAATAGTTATTTCAGAAATGGAGGCTTTTGATGATAACAGGGTTCATTCAGGATAGTTCTGGGGTGACGATGAAGTCCCAGGGCCGGTTGAAGGAGGGGCGGACAAAGTGGCATAATGTTGAGGATAGTAAGGCTGGACAGGTGTCACAGCCTGGAGGTCAGTAGACGTAGCAGGACAAAGAGTGTGGGTGAGTGGCATGAGCCCCAGTTGAGTGCCTCTGGCACTAGAGTGAAGGATTTGGGGTCTGGGAGCAGCAACAGGGAGCTAGAGGGATGCTACCATCACTGTTTCCCACCCGGTGACATCTGTGATGTGGGGATGAGCAGCCCCCACTTACTGTAGTAGTGCTCCAGTGGAGGGAGTAGTTAAGACAAAGAGGCAGGAGGGCTCTATAATCGGTTAAGGGCACTGGAGTACTGTCGTGCCCAGAGGCGTAGGCTAGATGGAATCAAATCTTCCAAATTCCTGCTTCCTTCTTGGCAAAATAAGCCGCAGATATGTGAACAGGACACCATGGCTCTCTCACATGTTCATATTCATTCTGAGCCCCTATGGGCCAAGAAAAACGCTGTGGCGGCCATTCTTTCCATTATCTCAGCCGGGAGCACAGCATCTAGAGTCCGGACTTAAGACCCTGGCTACTTTGACTAGGACATTTATTTCCTGGTATTTAAATCATCCCATCCTACCTTCTGTTTCCTGCCAGGCTCAGAGCCCCTATCTTCCCCACCGTGGAGGTGTAGACATCCATTTCTCAGGAGCAGTGGACTGTTTCCGGCAGATCGTGAAGGCCCAAGGGGTCCTGGGGCTTTGGAATGGATTGACAACCAACTTACTGAAGGTGAGAGGGGTGGCCAGTCTGCTTCCAGTTCTACCCTTTCCTTTGTCTCTGCTCCATGGAGACACCCATATAGCACTGAGGGCAGCACTAGGCCCATACAGACTGGCTGTCAGCTCCAAAGAGTGAGAGGACCCTGAACAGTCATGGGGCTTCTTACACCCCATCCTACAGGAGCTAAATATTTAGCCTAGAGGCTCCTAACATGAGATTCCTGGACCATTAAGGAAATCTAACTCCATCCTAAAACTATCTGCAGAAGTGTGTATTCTGTATGTGTGAGCATGTGTGTATGTGTCCTATTTCCAGAGACTCCCATGACCAAAGGGTAGAAGTGAAGAACTCCGGGCGAGCCTTGTGCTAGTTGACATGTCAAGGCCAACACAGATTGACAGGCAGTGTTGGTTCACCCATGTGCACATCGGTCCAGGCCCACTGCTTGCCCCAGGCCACACCCTTCAGTTGCTCCGTCAGCTGCTCACTCTACCCACACTGTGCTGGCCTTCCTCTACCATCTTCCCTGATTCCGAAAGAACTGCCACATTGTATTGCCCACAGCTGTTGTTTCAGTATACCCTGACCCACCTCAGTTGCGGACATGTTGGCATTTTCTTTGTAAGAGTTTAAAATAACATTCATTTTCTGTTTAACAGATAGTTCCGTATTTTGGAGTTATGTTCAGCACCTTTGAGTTCTGCAAGAGAATATGTCTCTACCAAAACGGTTACATTGTGTCTCCTCTGAGCTATAAATTGACTCCCGGGGTGGACCAGAGCTTGAAGCCCCAGGAATTACGGGAATTAAAAAAGTTCTTCAGAACTGGAAAGCTCAAGTCTAAAAAACCAACCCTGTAAAACTGAACAGAACTAGAAGTACACTGGCTGAAGGCACCCCGCCATTGAGAGGGCACCGCTCTCTGCTGTTCTTGGAAATGAGACGCTTTGGCCGTGAACTGCCTCAGAGCCCCAGACTGATGTCCCTGTGAACCCCTGCACCATGAGAAGGTTTCCCAACACTGCTACGTCACAATGGCAATCCCCCCAGACTGGTGTGTGTGTGTGTGTGTGCACGCATGCGCTTATGTAGATGGAGCCACAGCCTTCACACTGAGCTACATCGCCAGCCCTTTTTGTTTTTTACTTTTTATTTTGAGAAAGGGTCTCACGATGTCACTAAGTTGCCCAGGCTGGATTTGAACTTGTGATCCTCCTGCCTCAGCCTCCCAGAGTGCTGCGATTACGGGTGTGCACCACCACGCCCGGCTCCCTCCAGATTTTATAAGCAAAACCTAGCAATAATAAGATGTGTAGCTTAGCCGCCAAAGAGAGGCATGAGCCCGAAGCACTGGCATTGCTGCAATACCACAAAGCAACATGCAGTTGAAGTGGCAGAGCAGAGACCACGCCACCAACTCAGCCACAGGCACAGGATCAGGCAGTGAAGGCTTTCGAGGACTAGTCAGGCTTGCTTTGGGTTGTGTCTTCCCTGTAGCTTCTGCTGACTTCTGAGAGCACACGCTGCAGTGCAGACTAGGCCTTAGCAGAAACCAAAGCAGAATGTTTGCCATAGTAATTCATCGCTCATAGTGGAACCACCCTTCTGACTGAAATAGGAAGCATCCCAGGTTTAGACGCTTGTTCAGAAAGGTGGTTTTGACTCTGACTATTTAACTCTTCCCCTGCAGACCATCTTCCAGTTGAATCATGTACAGTTCAAGTGGCCTGAATTCTCTGCCTTTTTAACTTGCTTTACAAGCCTACCCTGAAAATCAATTATTTAGTCGTCTTGGATTTTTCTCACAAGATGTCCTAGTTGCCTAGAAAGGATCGAATGTGATACTGACCCATATACTCCCCGAAATGTAAAGAGTAAAAACACTTTAATCTAACCACCTGTAGTAGATTTTCAAAAAAATCAAATTTCAAGATTTTCCACCTTAGAGATTCTATGTAAGATTTATAACTGTACACTTCAAATGCACTAATATCTAACATGAAGTTGTTCATTCATACATACACATCCTCTCCCCCACTCATACATATACGCTCAGGTTTTCAGTATTTTTTTAAGACAGGGTCACACTTTGTAGTTCAGACTGGGCTTGAACTCGCTATGTAGCGCAGGCTGACCGCGAACTCACAGTGATCCTCCTGCCTCAGCCTCCCAAGTGCTGGGATTACAGGCCTGTACCACCAAGCCCAGCTCCTTCAGTATGTTGAAAGTATTTTTTCCTATTAAATTTATTTTCCAAAGAAAAAAGATGGTGTTGGTCACTTATTACTCATCAGAATTGTAAAACTGTGGTTAAATACCTAACTGACCAAAACTTTTAAACTCTCAGAACTTTGTCTTGTTTAAATGCAGCAAAATAACTCATTGTTTTCAACATCTGTGGCAAACTGTGTTTTACTAGGAGTGGCATCCAGTACACACATGAACATCTCATCTGTAGCCCAATCTGAGTTTGGAGGGTGGCAAATTCTTAACCCTGAAGGCATACTTCATGTTTGTTATTTTTTTCCCCCTTGAAGCAAACAACATTGCAAAAGGTTCTGAAAGCTGCAAAAATAGGTTTTTTTTACAAAATCTAAAATCCCAAACCCAGGTATATACATCATAGTATATCTTCTGTGTACAGTATTCTTCTCTAAGTATGAAATAGACAGCTGAACTCTTGCTGCTTGTCACAGGAATGTTTTCTGCAGTTTTGATTTTTTTCAATAAATTAAAATGAGAGAAAGAATAGGCCTCATTTTTCTAATGTTAGAACAACTCTTTAAAACTCTAGTTCTGTTGCTAACATGAACTTCCAGCTAATTTTACTTTCCTGGAAGTGTGAGGGAGTGTTCTGCCTTCCTTCTTTATGGCCACCAGTGTGCACCACAAGACTAAGTACTTCAGCAGGATTATAAAGTATGATGCAATATTGACCCTGGAGCAGGTTATGGTCTTAAGGAATAAAACATACCTACATATGTGAAATGACTGTAATTGCAAAGCGAACACAAGCAAAAACATGACGACAGTCAGGCAACTGTTGATGAGACTGTCAAGGAGCTCAATACCATATATGCTTACTGAATAAAGGAATAAACGGACCAGCACTGGGGAGAAGGGGTGGTAGTAAGCAGGGGTTCCTAGAGGCACTGAGCCTTGAATGAAGCTTTAGAGGAAGTAGGGGGTGTGAATTGGTCAAGAGTAGGCAGGACGGCATTGCAGGAGGAAGGCAGAGTGAAGCCATGTCAGAGACAGAAGTAAGCGGAGTGTGCTTGGGACTGAGAGATGGCGAGCTTCGTGCATGTATTCATCACCCACTAAGCACTGTGGGCATGCGTCTGAAAGCCAGATAAGGTCCTGGCCTCTCAGAGCTTCACTCCAGTAAGGGTGGCTGGGAGCCAATGAGCTAATCTGTTAGGGAATCATACCTTGTGGTGTTATGGTGGAATAAACAGGGGGCTTTATTGGAGGATTAGGTGGGGGAGAGGGAAGGCCACTCCGACAGGTGACATCTGAGTTGAGACCTGAAAGACGAGAATGAGCCAACCTTGGAAAAGGGGGAAGAAGAGCACTCTGCAAAGGGAAGAACAGGCGCGCAAGTCTGGTTGTGGGGAAAAGGCTTGGTGAAAGGAAGGAGGGCCTATAGCCAGAGTGTGGTGAGCGAATGAGAGCATTATGCCATGAAATGAGGGTGAACAGAGAACCAGATCGGATTTTTTTTTTTTTTTGCACTACTGGGGTTTGAACCCAGAGCCTTGCACATGCCAGGCAAGCAATCTACCACTGAACTACACCCCCATCTCCTCAGATCCAGATCTGATGTCACCACATAGGCCAGAACAAATTCAATTTTATTCTAAACACAATAGGGAGCATTGAAGAATTTTTAGCAGAAAAGCAATAAAATCTGATTTTCATTTTTAAAAGGCCACTCGGGTGGCTGTGTAGAGGCTTGTTTGGAGGGAAGAAAATCTGGGAGAGGGAAGACCAGTTAAGAGATGATTCCAAACTGGGTGTGGTGATGCACACTTGTAATCCCAGCACTTGGGAGGCTGAGGCAGGAGGATCACTGCAAATTCGAGGCCAGCCTGGGCTACACGGAGAGTTCGTTCTCACCCTGAACAACACAGTGAGATGCTGTCTCAAGACAAAGCGAAAGAAAAGAAGTGAATCCAGAAGTTCAAGCAAGAAATAATGGCTTGGCCTAGAAGGGTGTCAAAAAAGATGGAAAGGAGGAAAGAAGGCCAAGTCATAGAGTTGGACTCGGTACAATTTGCTGAACAATTGAACATAGAGGGTATCTGGAAGGAACCAAGGATGGCACTTGTGGTTTTGGCTTTTGATTTGAGTTAACAAGGTAGATAATGTTGCCATTTGCTGATGTGGGTAAGACAGGAGAGCCAGAATTTTGGTAGGTAAGGAATTCAAAGTTCTAGTTTTGACATGTTAAATTCAGAATGGCCAGGAGATACCCAAATAGAGAAGCCAGGTAGACATCTAGCTGACACACAGGCCATCCATGTAATTGTCCAAACCAGCTGTGGTTGGCAGAATAACGACTTGCCCAAAGGTGCCCACATGCTAGTCCCTAGAACCTGCGACTGTATTCCCTTAGAGACAAAAGAGACCTTGCAGACACGGGGATGGAGTGAGTGTCCTGGATTATCTGGCTGCTTCCAATCTCATCACAGGAGTCCTTAAATGCAGGGGAGGAAGGTGGAAAAGTGCGCTGGAGATGCAAGGACAGAAGAGGCAGGAGAGATGAGGCATGATGAGGACTCGGCTCACATTGCTGGCTTTGAAGCCGAAGGTGCCCAGGAGCCAGGGAACGATGATGGCCTCTAGAAGCCGAGAATGACTCTCAGCTAACAGCCGGTAGGGAAGTGGACACCTCAGTCCTGCGATCACGGGAACTGAATTCAGTGAAAAACCTGAGTAAGCCAGGAAACGCGTGTTCCCCTGGAGCCTCCAGAAAGGAACGCCACCCTGCCGACACCTCGATTTTGGCCCACTGAAACTTGTGACCTATGGAACCATCACATAGTATACTTGTGTCATTTAAACCAGAGTTTGTAGTAATGTGTTACAGCAGCAACAGGAGACGAATATTCCAGAACACCACTGATAACTATGTCAGGATGATAGACAAGCCTGTTGTTCAGGGCAGAGTGATGGTGGGAGATAGTGCGGGTGCCATCAGCACATGTATGGCAAAAAGCAGAGGGAATGAACGAGATCACCAAAGGAGTGAATGGGGAGAAACTGCTGGGGAAAGCAAAAAGAAATGACACTGAGGAGATGGCAGCTAAAGAAAGACCTCCAGAAGTGGAGGAAATGAAACGCTTATACTCCACTGTTGGGAATGAAAAATGGAAAAAAATCAGGAAAAATCTTTGGCAGTTCCTCAAGTAGCCCAACATATACCATATACCATATACCATACGCAGTTACCATATGACCCCTTAATTCCACTCCTGGCTGTACATCCCAGAAATGAAAATCTACATCCATGAAAAAGTGTTACAGGCATGTTTATAGCTGTGTCGCTCATAATAGGCAAAAGGTGGAAATGACCCAAATAACCACCAAGTGATGGGTAAAGTGTAGTATAGCCATACAATAGAATACTACTTGGCAACAGGACAGGATTAACTACTGATACATACAGCAACATGAATGAATCTCAAAAAATAATATGCTGAGAGAAGTCAGACTCCCCCAAAAAGAGAATATATTGTAGTAGTCCATTTATTTAAAATTCTGAGAAAGCTATTCCCCTACTGGGGATCTTCCCAGAAGAATTAAAATCATCATACCACAAGGACGTATGCACCACCATGTTCATAGCAACACAATTTGTAATAGCTAAGTCTTGGAAACAACCTAAATGCCCAACAACCAACGAGTGGCTGAAGAAGATGTGGTTTTTCTACACAATGGAGTACTACACTGCCATAAAA